>JASJUY010000032.1:0-249492 GCA_030347605.1 Trichosporon sp. DN520 | reverse complement strand
GAGTAGAGTAGAGTAGAGTAGAGTAGAGTAGAGTAGAGTAGAGTAGAGTAGAGTAGAGTAGAGTAGAGTAGAGTAGAGTAGAGTAGAGTAGAGTAGAGTAGAGTAGAGTAGAGTAGGAATGTGACCTCGGGTGGAATGTAGTTCGTGGTGGCCGTGTGGTGCCATGACCGTGTGGTGTTGCTGGCTGTATCTTGGATGGCGTGCGCGGGGTCGTTACAGGGCGTCACCTTCACCTCTTCCGAGTGAAGGAGGCTTACCAAAACATGGTACACCTCCTCATGCCTCGCTGTCCAGCAGCAAGAGCATGGGCTATGGACTGAGATGGTGATGGCTACTGGGGTGCACCCAAAGTGCGCACCACAACGGTACCCCAGCTGGAGTCAACGGAACGACTTCGGCACCGACTGAAACTGGCCTTCCATTCGGCGGAAGACCAGACGATCGATTGAACGCTTCGCGCACGGTCTCGACTAGCACCACCCGGCGACGGCGTCAGGTATGTAGTTAGTGAGGCTCCTTCGGGCCAGCTTCCGCTCGACGGAAGCTGGGTCCATCCATGCACCATCTTATACGTAGCCTCTAGAGTGCGGCCCGGTAGGCCTTCGGCTTCCGTTCAACGGAAGGTGATGAACATCTAGTTCACCCCCTGAGATAAACCCCTACACCGTTACTCAGCAAGCCCGAGTCACTCGACCCGACTCAGCGCCACTCGCTGAGTCTCACTGAGTGCCACCTAGCACCGACCCGTGGTCGGCACCAGCCCGTGCTGCTACTCGCGACAGACCCTGGCTGCGTGGCCTGCGTCTTACATTGTGCAGCAAGAACTCGGTCACTTGTGTGCAAGAGGCAGCTGCCTGTCTCTGGACCATCTGTTTTTCTTCTCTTCCAACAACCGCTGCGTCCTTTGACTTCAGATTTGAGAATGTGACTTCCCGAAGTACCAATGAGCCTGAAAGTCTTCTATATGCATGCATCGATCTCTTGCTCACTTGGAAAAGGCTCCAAGATGTCCTCACGGCTGGGGTGCCACGTGGGGCTCACTGGGTGGGTGCCTGAAAATTTGGACCCTACGTGTGTGGTTGGGCGCATTGAGGTGTGTGGGTACAACAACCTTCTGTCTACTGCCCTCCGGTGCATTGCATGCATGCATGGACAGTCTAGGCCGGACCACGCCCAGGTCCATTTTGCAAGGTGCACCAACAAGAAGTGCGACTTATATAAGTAGATGCATGAGTCAAGTGAGCCGTCACTTAAGAACACATTTACAACATGGCGCGACGGATCCTCGTCGCGGTCTGGAAGAAAGCTTAAAGCCACGGCGACACCTCCATACCGAGCTCAGTATCCTTTCAGTCGACCTTCTCCTCCACCAGCTTGCGGTAGACAGTCGCAATGCCTACTGTAGGGAAACGCTTGTCTACCTCATCCGGTGGGATAAAGCCAAGTTGCGTCCTGATGGCTCTCAGCCTGTTCGTCAGAGATATCACGTTATCGCGTATCGATATCCATACATACTCTGCGAGCTCGTGTGAGAACCGGTGCTTGAAGCCGGCGTCGTCATCGTCCTGATCGTCTTTATCCCCGGCGGTGTTGATTCCTCGCGGGTCGAGGTAGGCCTGCACACCTCGGTACACGCGTTCGAAATCGCCGTAACCCCGCGCGTGATCGACTTGCAGATATCGGACTGCAAGTGAGTTGATAGTGGAGGGCTAGTGCTTACTGATGTCGCATATAATGCTGATGCCTTCGTCGTCGCTACGGCCCTCGCTGTAAGGCCACCATTCCCACGGTGACAAGCGGACCTTTGCGGCTAGCTGGTCCACAGTGAGTCCTCTCTCCCCCGCTACCTGGATTGCGTGAGCGTCTCCCCATGACAACATTCTCACCTTCGTAGCGGCTTCCTCGGTCGCTCGCCCATCATGGGCTCTCCAGGCCGCTGCGTCATTGTGCCACGCCCGCCCAGCTGGGTTGAAGGGTGGTATGTATGCAGCCGAGTCAAGATCTAGACCATGCGAGAAAAAGCGCTCGCGCAGCAGATTGAGGGGGTTCTGCATGCTCAGAGAACCCCCGGCAGGACACTGGTTGATCATGGGCAGGAGTGTTTTGAACGTGACGGTGCTAGTTCGGTAGGCCAGATGCAGTGCCGTCCCGGCACAAAGCCGCATCATTGCCGCCATCGCGTCCAACCAGACGTCTGTGACGTCTCGCCCGAGGATGATGCGCGCAGCGTCATGAGCTGGGTCTGTGTGCCACCAAAAACAGGCGGGAATCAGACGATTGCCCGCCTTGGTGGGAATGTGGAACACTGCTGAGACCTTGACCAGTACCGCTCTGAGCGTGTCCCACTGTTTGTCTAGAAAAGAGGCGTTTCTCTCTTCCAAGGCGCGCGCGAACACTTGCCCGAGCTCACTGAGCATCGCATTAGCCTATATCTTTTTGGTCAGTCACAACGACTCACGCCAGAGCGTCCGTCTCGTCCGTCTGCGCCAATTGAGTGTACTTAGCAAGAGAAAGCAAGGAGTCGTCCTCTTCCTGGCCGAGCTTCGGGTTGTCCTCCCGCAGAATGTTGACAATCGCACATCTCAAAAGATTGCCGTCAGGATTCGTGGGGTCTTCGGCGTGCAGAGCGAGGCGGAAAGCCTTGGGGGGGAGGTTTGTTAGCCGTTCGAGCTCAGCGGCCCGAGCTCCGTTTCTCTACGTCAGCTGGGAAGCGAATAGATCCTCTCACAGATTGCTCATGCTGCAGCTTCCTTGTAGGTTGAGAGATATTAAGGAAGCAGATGAAGATGACGATGACGTGAAGAGAAATATTGAGGAAGCAGATAAAGATGACGGTGACGTTCCACGTCACGACTCTCAACACTTAACAGCACGATAGGCGGCGAAAACGTGACCTACAGTTTGTGCCACATATAGCGGGATTGGCGTGTTTCTCAAGAACGGATTAGCGGTCTGCGGCCCAAGACGTCAGAAGATCCAGAAGAGGTATATGCGTTGTGTCGTACGGTGTGACGAGGGCGTAACTCGAGGCCGAGGGCGACGGCGTGCTAACGCAGTGATCCTCTGGATGAAGATGAGAGACTTAGAGAATACATTCGATAGATAGCTACGTAGCAGAAGGTGCTGAACTGTCACGTGCATCTGTGCCTCCCTACATTCGCCGCCTCTCTCCGGCACTAGCGTGCCTCCTACGCGCCTGACTTTATTCATTCGCTCTCTCGTGTTGTCGCTCTCCATTATGCATTATCATAACTAGCACACGGCTCTAGCAGAAGGGGCTACTAATGTACGGAGGTCTCGACGAATGTATAGCCCGCCAAGGCGAAGATCGTCATTTGGGGTCGCTTAGCCACTTGTCGGGACCCACGTGGCATTGGCTGGTGCCAGTGGCACACCGGCGCACGACCCGTCGTGGACGCCCCCCAGCACCTGTGGAACACTGCATGAAGACCTGCGACCGGCTTTGGCTTTTGGGTAACACACAGAGCCACCAATTGGAGACCTAGAACACCCTCACAGCTGAACTCTGAGACCACATCGGAGATATTACAGGAGAGTGTCTGAGCCCTTCTACCGTGTTGCCAAGTAGCTTGACTTACTTCATTTGTCTCCTTCACCATCTGATGCACGCCTAGAGAGGGCGACCTGCCTGTAACGGACAGGGCTTGGAGCTCTCCGCACCCAGTTTCTCTGTGCCCGCCACCATCAATGTCATGTCTCATCAATGTCGCTCAAGCACCAGAGCTACTCCGCTAGCTTGGGATCATTGCGTACATGTCCCGAGAATACACATTAGTTGTCGTGCCAACGTCCAGCACTGCTCTCTGGCGACCCGCCACTACGGACTCGCCTCGACACGTGACTGATCGGACTTCCCCGATGCCTCGAAGATCAGGTCTTCGTCTACACGAAGTATCCATTCGATGGCCACTAGGTATATAAGCTACGTTGTATCTTCCGTATCCCTCCATCAAATGTATACTCTAAGTCCCTTATCTTCTTCATCGAGGATCCCTCTACGATTGCCTGCCGTCGCCCGCGGTCTCGAGTCACCCCTCGCACCCCGTACGACAAGGAGCGCGCGATCGCGTAAGTCACTCCAATCAATGAAAATGGCGTTTGCTGACACGGTGTTCAGTGAGCTCGACAAGACATTCGCGAGGAGGAAGGGGGACCGCTCTGCAGCCTCCTTCTCCAAGGACTGGAACACGCTTCGCGATACGCTGACGCGCCTGCTCGCCGTTCTCGACATCGACGTCACAGCCGGAGAGAAAGTCATCCCGACGATGATGACCTGGAGCGCTGAGCCTGCTCACGATGATGTCCGGGCGGTTCTGGGCCAGGACTTGACAAACGACTACGTCGACTCCATCGCCGCAGTTATCAGGCTTTGCGCCGGAGCTAGTTTGCACATGACGTATAAACCTACAAAGATCAACAACACAACGATCCTGTCTATGCTGAACCAGCAACCCGCCGGCGGACAAGTAGGGCTGCAGAATGGATTGTACCTCCTCGCCCACCGCTACCTCTCTCATGGCGTAGATCTGCGCTCTTCAGACTATGTGCCGCCGTATAACCCCGCCGGAAGAGCTTGGCACAACGACGCCGCTGCTTGGAGATCCTGGGACGCGAGTGTGACAGAGACCGCCGCCAAGAAGGTGAGGACAATCAATGAAAATCGCTCATGATTCAGGTAGCACAGAAACGGGGCATGAGCATGGATGCCCTAGCATACAAGGTGCGGATGTCCCCATGGGAGTGGGTGCCCTACAGCGGGGGAAGCGGCAAGGACGAGGGTGTCTCCATAATCTTCGACATAGGTGAGTTCCAGCTCTTGCCCCCCAACTGACTCGCAGTTCAGACGATGCAGCGAGATGCGGGCAGAGGCTACGGCGATCCCGAGAGGGTCTATCGCGGCGTTCAAGCGTATCTGGACCCGCGTGGCGCAAACCAGTACGGAGACCGGGACGACGACGGTGACGACGACGCTGGCTTTGCCAGCAGGTTTGCGACAGAGTTGAAAGAGTAAGGCACATACAGATACGCAGCAGAATCTTTTCGCTGACGGACAGGTTGGTGAAGATTCGCGAGGCCTTGGGCGTGGTCCCCCCCGCGGAGATTGAGAAAAGATTCCCCACCGTCGGGATGGCCGTCGTGTATAGGAAGCTGACCGAGCGGAAGATCAATGTGTAGGCGCCGGCGTAACGGCCGGGTGCGCTCCTCTCAGTTTCCATCCAGTCTACTCCGTAAAAATCTGAATATGTATTGGACATCCTGACTCTCTTGACATCCTCGTGTGGAAGCTGTCATATCCCAGAGCTCTGGCACAATGGCTGGTGAGATAGAGGAGTCTCTGGCGTGCTATTACAGCTTTTCTATTCTGAAGTGCCTTGAGCTCAGAGTCAAAAGTCTCATGTCAACATGGCGGGCTTGTCGGGTTCCCGGTCACGTGATGGACCTTGCCTGCCACTCTCGGCGACCGGTCGCCCTCATCACGTCCGTCACCACGAACCTGGTTCGTGCATCTGCTTCTCTCCCTTGGTCTGGCCTACAGGGCTCGGGCTCACTGATCCTCCCAGTGTTCGCCTCCTACCTCGATCCTTTGTCTCTCCTCGGTTTGCCTCACGCGTCTTTCTTGTGGTTCGCTCTTCATAGTCACTTGCTGTGGCTTCGGATTTTTAAGCTTTGCTTTCTTCCCGACACCAGGCCGGTTCGTAGTCGAGTGGTGCGTCTTTTGAGAGAATGAGCGGTGCGAGCTCACTGACGCTCCTGCCAGAATGTTGCCTGTGTTGCAATCACGGCCACGATTTTGGTACGACAGGCACACACATGTTTTCTGACAGTATCTTTGGAGGCAGCATCACTCACAGAGTGTGGAAGCGAGCCGAGCATATAGGCAGCACGAGGAGAATGCCACGAAGCATTACTGTCTATCCGAGCGGGAGCGATCGAGACGACAAGATTTGACGATGACAGCGCTGGCACTGTCCGCCCGCATTTGTCAGAAGGATCTCGTGTGTCGCTTTCACATTGACCTTGTATCTTAGAGCGGGTCGGGGGCCAAGTAGTGAGATACACACTGATTTTGTCATTTTCCCGGTTACGTAACTAGAGTCATGACTGCAGTCGCTCAAGGCCCTGAGTCAGCGCAGCAGCATATGCTTGGGGCCAGCTACCGGGATAGGGTCCTGTCGATAGTGCCTGGAACCAAACAAAAGCGACTTGTTTCTGTCGAGGCACAGACATCGCGCTGATGCTGCGGAGCTAGCGGCCACATGCACGAACGCTGAGTAGCGAGCAGCCTTCACACGACTCATTACGCAGTAACCGTCAGCCAAGTAACAGAGTCAGGGCCAACTCACCAGTCTAGCGCGGTTGGGCTGGACCATTGGCGTCGGGCCTTCGTGATTGAGGAAGGCAGCGGTCTGGTCGTCTAGTGATGAATGCTTGTCGGTGCAGTGCTTCTAGGCTCTCTGGACTGTCGCTCGCCATAGGTTGCATCTTTCCATCTCTCTGAAATTGCCCCGAAGCGTTCACATGCTGTTCCTCAAGCGCATCTTCGTCGCAGAAATACTTCAGGAGGAGGTGCTGCTACTTCTTGACGGTCGTGAGTAAAGACATTCCGCTGCTAGAAATCAGCTTCTGATCAGACCCAGAGAGCGATGTCTCGGTGGAGCTTACGGGGAGAGTCGAGACGACGATCCTGATCGACGCCATGTCCCAAGTGACACTTTGGCTGCGGGAGTGGGAGGAGTGGGAGGTCGACTGGGCAGCACGCCTGGAGGCGAAGCGTCGATCGAGGAAGGCTGAGAGACTGCCGACCGAGGAGGAGGAAGAGAACAGTGAGTGATGTCTTTTTGATCGCAGTCTAATCAACCTAGATTTGAGGGAGCTCATCAGGAGCTTCGTAGGAGGGGTGGATGAGATCCAGGAGCTCGAGAGGGCCAGCCTCGCGGCCATTGCAGCCGTTGAGGCTGTGCTCGCCGATGTGCAGCAGCATTACAACACTGTATGGTCTATGACCGAGGAGGAGATCCAGACCATCGAGGCATCGCCTCTGCGCGGTACCGCAAACCGCCCCCTCCGTACTCTCACCGTTCGCCGTTAGGCGCTCATGCACTATTCACATGTACTTGGGTCATTGTCAGCGTTACTCACCTACGAGCCACTAATCAGAGGTAACCGAAGTTTTCCCAACTGCGTGGACGTCTATGATGGGCGCTCACGGTCCTTTGACCGGAGACATTGCTGTAAATCAAGTTGTGCGGCGAAAGATTGTTCGTAGCTGAGTGTAACCGTAATGTTTGATCAGCACTCCCTAGCCCTCCTTCAAGCGGGGTGACGGGCGCATAGTTCAACAGTTGAAGGCGACGGCGTGCAAGTTGAGGACGATTCTCAGGATGAAGCTGCTAGACTCAGAGTATTAATCCACATTAGAATCCCTGCTAATCGTCTCAAACTCGTGGCACCAGATTTCGGATGCAACTCGCGCGTAGATAAGCGAAACACTCATGATCTTAGATGCAGCACGTAGTGCTTTGTGCTTTGCAAATGACATACATGAATATTTCGAGTCTGTGCTTTGGAAATCATAAGCATGAAGATCTCAACCATGTCGCAACCGAGTTAGAGGGCTCCTGCGAGAGTGCTGAAACACATGCTGCACGAACACGGTGACGAATTACCGAGCGCAGCCTGAGATTGTCAGCCGGTCTCATACAAGCTCATACATACTAATGCAACTGCTGCTTGAACTGCTGACGAAACGCGGCATGGTGGTCGTCTATGTTTTAAGGGTCCCACACGGCAATGCCGGGGAAGGGGTCGAGGTAAGATAAGCTTGCAGCTCCGTCCAGATGCGTTCGAGATCGCCGCAGCCACGGCCGTGCTTTTCGAGGTTGCGGACTGCGACATCAGCCGGTCCTTCATGTTCTGACTTACTAATGTCAAGAATGATCTGCACACCCTCCTCCTCCGAGCCGGCACTTAAGCGCATCACGCAGGTGTCGCAGGGCGCCAACGATTGCCTCGAACTGCGTCTGAGCTGCTGTTGGCCCGCGCTCCTGCTCTGTGGCTTGCTGTTGGAAGGCTGTGTCGAACTCGCTACGGGATGCGTCAGCTGACCGTCCTCTCTGGCGGCTGCACCGTCATCCCACTGGCCGGGGCCACTCACTAAACTGCGGCATCAAGCTGGCTCTGCGCGAGGGGTCCGAGCTTGTGCGACGCGAGCAGAGCTTCGTCGGTCAGGCGGGCTTTGTTACTGGTTTTTAGAATGTAGAGCACCGTCGACTTGAGGTAGTTTGGGGTCTGTCCGTCTTCGTCACGGACATGGCTAACGGCGTATTGAAAGGCGAGTGGGCTGAGGCTAGTTGCGCTGAGGAGATTCTCCAGGCGTGGGTCTGTGCTGTTCATTAGCTGTCCTTCGTACATCTGCACTCACAACACCGGCATTGCGGCGTCTGAAGACTTAGAGCTGTATGTTCTTGAGGATGAGAAAAGAAGCACTGCTGAGAGCTGCGCCGATGGGTGTGCGTGCCCCAGAAGGGCGAAGGGGGTGCTGCGGCAGCGATCATGTTTGATGAACAGGGGCTCCGACTATGAGCTTGCAAATCGGACACTGTGTCGAGCTGAGAGTCCGGATGGCGACTGCTGCACCCGTCTGTCTCATTAGTATGATTCCAGGTCTCCAACGCGAACGAAGCTGCTCCCGACGGTGCCCTTGCATCTGCGCAGGTCGGGTGAGGGACGATCGTTGCCTCGCCACCTAAGTTACTGTCCTCCTGCACAGCGGATGGTAGTGGCCTCAATGCAGGACCCAGCCATGGCAGCTGCGACAAGACCTCTATTAGGCATACCAACCCAAGCCGATGGTTGCTGAAGTCAAGCACTGGAGTTAGTATACGGAAGGACAAAGCTCTATCGGAGCATGCTTCGTGTCCCCCGCGTGGCGATGCTGCTGGGTGACCTGCGTTATCTGTCTGTCAGTGACAGCTGTCACCCGCGACTGCAAGATCTCGGTGCCACAGTGCACGTCAGCCACAGGGAGATAGGAAAAGTCGGGTGTCAATTGTGGGTGCGGAGGCTGTGCGGCTCGATATTTTCGACAGTCAACAGAGCTTAGCGATGAATAGGCGATAGGGCTGGATCTGAATTGCAAAAATAGGTGAAAAATACGATTTATCAAAACTCTTCCCAGAATCATGATTTAGCGATGAATAGGCGATAGGGCTGGATCTGAATTGCAAAAATAGGTAAAAATTACAATTTATCGAGACTCTCCTCAGAATCTTGACGAACTGCTCTTTGCTTGTTCTGAACACATTTTCAGACCAGACGGCATCACAGGGGTCCAGAGTGCGTGTAGTGTATCTCCATGCCAAGAAGGCAGCTATCGTCCTTGTCATATGCTGAAATTCATCAGATGAATGATGTTACAAAAACTATGGTTGAATCCAAATGGCCTGAACCTCCACTTTGTAATGCGGAGGCATTTTCTTACTACTACTCAATTACACGGGATCAAATCTGATTACCCTACGCTTAATCGAAGCGCTTGATGGTGGTGGTGTCCGGGATACCGGGAAGAGGGAACGAAGTGCTGAAGTTCTTGACGTCCTCCTTGAGCTGCTTGACCTCGCTAGCGACCTCAGCGTCGTTCAGGTAGACTGTTGTTTTAGTGCAGGAGGGTTTGAGGAGGGCCTGGAGGACTCGAGGCTTGCTAGCCAGCGTGCCTGCAGGTTGGGCGGGTGGTTCGTGGAGAGGCGACTCATCGCCCCGCCATAGGCTCCGTGCGAGGTGAGGTAATGCGCGAACGAGATTGGCTGCAAGGAGAAGCGTTGGTTTGCGTCTCCATAGACCGAGGCGCTAATCCATTTTCTAAGCTGGGGCAGGTGGAGCTCGCTTGTGATGGACTTGCGCAGCTGGCCGCGTGCAATCATGTAAGCCGTTGTTGCTTCGACTTGCGGGGGCTCGTCCTTGAAGATCAAGTTAATCGTGCCTCGCCAACCCTCCGCGTCGGCCCTCAGGGGGCAGCGCAGTTCCGGATCGGTGGCGAGAGCATCGTTGAGACGTTGCAGGAATTCCTTCACACGCTTCGTAGCGAACAGCGAGTTTCTGCACCAGCCGTCGAAGAGATTGAAGTTGAGACCGCCCTTCGAACGGCTCGTGAATCCAAACCAAATGAACACACTGTGTTCTGCGCAGTGCAACACAACCTTGGGAGTCCGTTCCGGCTGTCCGTCAGAACGCATGTTGAATGCCACGTGCATTATCCATGTCTCGTCTGAGATGGTGAGCTTTTGATTGTCATGGATGCGCAGCTTCTGACTTACCCAGTCCAGCCCCGGCAACCATCTTGTTGACCATGGTTCGATGATGAACCTTCTCCCTCTCTGCAGGGTCGAAGCTCATGCCCGCATAGCCTTCCAAAGCAGCGGCCGCAAGAGCAGTCTTGGCGTCGTTGTAGTAGCCCGTGGTCTCAACGCGTTTGACTACGTCCCAGTCGGCCCAGGGAGGACTGAGAATGTATATCCCCTCCGTCTTGACCCGGTCCGCCGGCTGAGACCCAGCGAGGAGCAGGTGCCGAAGGTCGGCGAGGTCCGCTCCGCTGCGGATACTTGTCATCTCAGCGCTGATTGCAAGGACGTCCAGATTTACTCACGCTTCCAAAATGGCTATTTTGCTTGGGTTGATGTGGAACATTAGGAACTGCACAGCGATGGTCCCTTCGACTTTGGTGCTACCAAAGCTGAAACGCAGCATAGCCATATCGCCCAGTGCCGTGTTATGCAACGGCCCAGTTGGACTTAGAAAGCCATTCTGGTCGACCCTTATGCGTCAGTCAGCATTCAGACGTTTGCTCACATGTAGATCTCCTCGTTGAGTTTCGTGCGCGCCGCCACGAGGACAGAGACAAGCGGTAGGAGGTATTGATCGCAAAACAGCGCCGAGCACGACCTGAGGCTATTCATTCGCTACGATCATCCTCACTCATGTAAATCATGTCCTCGTCGGAGGATTCAGAGGGAGCCTGGGCGCGGGCCTTGCCTGGCAAAGCGCCGCGTTTAGATCTCTGCTTCTTGCCGCCCTTGCTCTTGGTGAACACCTCAATGAAGTGGTCGACCTCTGCGTCGTCGTCAAAGCCCACATCCTTCAACTGCACGATACAGCCGCGGAAACCGATGCTCTTGGCGGATGGCTTGTCGCGGCGAGACATGCGAAGATTGTGAACCGCGATGTAGTGGTTCAGCATCTCTGCGCGGTTGTTAAAGGTGCGGTTGAGACGAGAGCAGATAGGGTCGACGCATTTCAGACGGCCCTCGTCGTTGACGAGTGAGGGGTCCCCGGAATTCATTCGGACAGCGATGCACCGGCTCACGTGCTTAGCAAAGTCGTGAGGGTGCGCGGTGCGAGGAAACCCGCGAATGGACCAGGCCATAGTGGGATCGTTGGCGTCGAACGGGCACAACCCATCACGGACCGTATGGCCGTCGAGGACAATTTGGCAGTACTTCTTGTCGGAAGGAGCTTCGACTCGGTCTTCAAGCAGAGCACCCTCGGGAACGAGAACTGAATCGGAGATACCGTAAGCGGAGGACGGCGCACCCAGAATCCGTTCTTCGACGAGCGCGCGGCTGATGGCGGAGATAGCGGCTGGATCAACGATGTATGATGCGATGTGTGTGTAGTAGATGGCCTGGAACGGGTACGTGCCCGGCGCCGCAGAACCAGAAACTAGGAGCCCATGGTACTCATTGAGGTGTTCGGTGGCTTGGCTTGCGGACAGCAAAGTCGCCTTGGCAGACTCGGGTGCAGTTGGAGACGAGAAACACGTTTGGCAAGCACGAGGTCCTTCCTTGCTCTTGACAAGATTTTCTCCCCAGGAGTGCAGCAAGCGCCCGGGCCGCAACCCATCGCCGCGCAGTTTTTTCTTGGTGAGAGGTTGGTACGTCAGACCGATCAATGCGTCGTTCGCTGCCTGCTGCAGCGCTGGGCCCTGCTTTTCAATCTCCGACTTGCTGATGCACTGAGCAGTGTGGTCCCTCGCCGCATTGACGACAGCGCGGCTCGTGCCCTCGGTGGAAAAGACGAAGCCACAGCCGTTTGCACACTTATTGTCGCTAGTCGGTTGGTGGCCGGGTCGGTAATTCTTCGCGAGGGCGTCTGAAGGGATGCTCGTCAGGGCTCTGAACATGCAGGCAAAGTCCACGCTTCCGGCGTCAACGAGGTCGAGGGCTTCCTGGAAGACCGAAGTTTTGCGGGTGAACGAGCACAGGGCATCAACGTCTGCGGTCCCATCGTCCTCGTCTGCATCCTCCTCATCCGGGTCGCTGATCTCGTCGAGGTCGTTAGAGCCGTTGTCCTCCTCCTCAGACGCTTCCGATCCAACGTCATCGAAGCCGTTAGGCACCGCTGCACCGTCCAGCAGAGCAGGGTCAATTGCTGGCTCACCCAACTGATCCATGGCAGCCATATAGTCATCGGCCGACAGAAGGCCTGCTGTGAACGCGGTCTGGAGCTCAGCGATGGGATCGCTCCGGTCGAGCAAAATCTCGATGCGTCTCGCCGTCATGGCGGAGTAGTCGATAGCCTCTCCATCCAGGGGGTCGTCGAGCTCGAGATGATCGGCCTCGCTGACAGCAATGGATCCTTGAGCGTCGATTTCGATAGCCGAAGCGCTGTCAGGGCTGTTGCCGCCGTCGTTCGTCTCGTCGGTCTCATGGCGAAGCTTCCAGCGGATGTGGCGGTTGAGGAGTCCTCGGAATTCGCGATACTTGCGGTGGACCTCACACTGCGCCTCTGGAGGCAGTTCAGCGACCGTTTGGACCTTGTAGGACCGGAGAGCAGCTTCGCGGTCCGCCTCGAAGATTTTGAGTTTGTACTGGACTATAGGTCAGCTCTAGTTGGCCGCGACTGAGAGCGTACCTTCGGCACGACGATAGATTTCTGCATATTCTGAGGTCTTCAGTTTGCGTCCGCTGTCGACAAACGCCCTTGGTACACTGTCTTGCTGCTGGTGTGTAGAAGCCACGTCCGGGAGGTGCTGGTTGAGATCAGAGAAGCCCTCAGATGCCCCCGTCACAGCTGCGCTGACATCGACCGTGCTCGCGGAGCCCGCGTACGCATGCCAGGTCGTAGAGCGCCAAGCGTGGCGAAGCTGCGCTTGAATTTCTTCAACGGGCCGACCTGGTAGTCAGCGCCAACTGCGCATGAGAGACTTACCAAGCCACTTGATAGTCCACGCCAACGAGCGACGAATCGCGTGGCAGGTCACACGAGGACTATATCCCATCGCGTCGGAGATGTTGGCGATCGCTTTGCCCACGCTATTGACGCACATGGGCATACTTTGGCCCGTCACCAGGCGCGTAGTGAACAGAGCGTCGCCCTGAAACTGGAAATGGAAGTAGTCTGAGGATGTCTCATCAAACAGAGCGGGCGACAGCAGGTCCTCGATCGTTTTATTCCAGTGCGCCATGGCGCTCGCCCGCTAAGCAAGGACCAGGAAGAACAGGACGGGGCACAAGATGAGGCTTTCTTCATCTTGGCGAAGGACCACGGGGATGTTCTTGCTCTCGTCCGACTTGCCATTCGGCGTTGTGAACTCGATCGACAGGTCATTGTTCAGCTCGGGTGGCCCCTTGCGTACGACAAGCCTCACGTCAGACCACTTGAGGTAGGACCGAGACTCGTCAGTGGACACCGCCTTTAGCACCGAGCCCACACGGTTGTTGGTCACTAGCAGATACAAGATGATGGTGATCATGGAAAATCTTGCTTGCACGGAACGGAGCGCAGGGGCAGGCCCCAGTAGGAACTTGATGATGTCGACAATGTGGTCCAGCGTGACCTGAGCGCGGGGGCGGCAGATAGAAAGGTTCGAGCTAGCTATCACGTCGGAACGGATAAAGTTGATAATACGGCGCGAGACGGATGAGGGAATGGACCGTCCACTCTCCCGGAACGTCCACCTGACCGCGTTCCAGAAATGGACGAGGGTCCTCGTGGTCACGTAGCGCGATATGTTGCCGACACGTGATTGGGCAAAGAAGTAGATGAAGGCTGCGAAAAAGACGATGCTAGGCAGTGTCATCTGGCGGGCGAACAGGGTGGCAGTGTTGGATACGCCGGCGGGGATGAGGGGCTGGTCCGCTTCATCGTCGTCTTCGGCGAGGTCGTGCAGGTCGAGCTTGTCGAGCTGGTTGTTGCCGTCACCGTTTTGATGCCAGTCGATGAACTCGTCCATGCGACGGCGGACTTGTTGGGCGATGGGCTTGTCCTAGAAGTCCCCACCAACGCGTGGAGTTGAAGTTGTTGCTGCCTCGTTTTGTTTTCTGAGCGAGGCTCTCATATCACGAGCACGAGCGACCTGGTCGCTGCGCTTGCGTTTGGGAGCCATCTGCGCGAATCAGTCAGGCTTCGGGCTGAAGAGTGGGTAGAGTGGCAATAGGGAGTGAGGGGAAGGAAGGCGGGACAAGGAGGACAAGTTCTCGTCGGACAGCGTTCTTCTGTCGCATTTGTCCACCCCATTAACGCGGCCTCGTCACCTGTCGCCAGTATTCTTACAGAAATCAACAAACTTACCTTTTTGAGAGGGCTGGAATTGCTCTTCGTCAGTGTAGCCGAGTAGCGTTCGATTCGGGAGTGAGTGGATGAAACGAAGCGGAAACACCACCACCAGGCAAGCATGTTGGTCCGTCTCAAAACCCTAGAGCCGTTCCAACTGGCGGGACCTAATTTAATCTACAACCTTGTTTACATCACAGCCGTATATCGTCGTATTACTAATCTACATATCTACAGAATAAGGTCCATCAGACCCAAGTCCGGCACTGAGGTGACCAGCCCGGCAGGCTCTTCTTCCTCTTCTTCCTCCTCATCGTTCTCATCGTCCTCTCCATTCCCGTCATCATCATCATCATCTCCCGGCGCGGCGTAGTCACTGTACTCCTGGTTCGACGTGGAGGAGCTGTCGCTTGCACTACGGGTAGTGCGTCGATTCTTCATGGCCCTCTTCTGAGTTTGGCGGAGGCGAGTCTCATTCTGGACGAGGTCGATGTGAATGATCGCCTCCACAAAGTCCATCGTGCCTTCCCTGGGAGACCTACTGATGGCCGACGACAAGCGTGCGAGGGCTTCGATCTCGCGATCCGACAGCTTGGACTGTGCATCATCAGATGTGACAATAGCAGGATAACTCACTTTCGGTCTTGCAGATTCGGGCGAGTCCTTCTTGTCGCCCGCTAGCCAGTCTAGCTGCTTCCGTCTAAGCGCATAGCCGTATTCACTCGCAACAGCTTTGTCTCGAGACCTCTTGGCAGCCCTCAACTCGTCTTGGTCTCCGTCCTGTCGGGCTGCTTCCACCGCAGCCTCTCTCTCGGTTACTGACTATCAGATGCTGGTTCAATGCACCGACTTACCCTTCTTGCTGCTAGCCCTGACCTGGTCCTTCTCGGCTTGCGTCAGATAGCGAGGTATTCCGGGGTTTGGCTTGATCATTGACTCCGATATCCGTCTTTGTACTGCGAGGGAGTCGGGGCTGCCAGTCTTCGCAGCACGCAGGACTAACGAGCCGCTGTAAAGAGGACCCCGCCCTGAGTAATGACGGGTCACGGAGGAGTCGGGGCGATGGCCGAGTGCGTCGCAGACTTGCTCGATGGACTTGCCAGCTTCCCGCAGAGCCTGGGCTCCCAAGTGCCGCATGTCATAGAAGACGATCTTGCGCTCGAATCCGGCAATGAGCGAGAGAGTGCCCACCTTATCGGTCAAGTTGCGAACCGAGAGAGGTGTGGTTCCCTTGGAGCCTCCCACGACGACATGGTGCCGACCACTGAGTCGTCAACTCTTGGGCAAGAATCATACTCACGTCAATTGGGACCATTTCAGACGTCGTGGGCGATCCTTCAGGAGGGTCTTGCGATCGAAGAGAGCGCGGAAAGTCTCAGCGGACATATGGCCTTGGAGAAAATAGACCGCTAGCACCCAAAGCGGCGAACAGTTTGCTATCGTTGGTGCTTCGGCAACCGGGTAGAACTTGTCGGACCATGACGTCTTCGACCACTCGGGTTTAACCCAGGCTAGAAGCATGTTCGGGCCGCTACCTCCCGCCCTAGGACAAACAATGATCTGGAAATTGTCAAAGCGGATACCAGAGGACGCCGGATCCACGCCCTTGGGAATACCGATGGAGTTCGGCCGCAAAGACGTTTGAGTGGCGACGGAGGTGGCTGTGAGCGAGCTGACTCGGTCAAGCCACGTGTAGGTCAGGCTCGCGTCGAGCATCTCCGACTGAATCACACCGACAGCCTCAATCGTGATGCCGCGCACGGTCTGGGATTGGGGAAGGGTCTTGTAGAGCTCATCAGCCATGCGGTTGTACGGCTCGAGGAAGGCCTTTTCGAGAGCGTCGCCACGGGCACGTCCCCATTGCGCGCACAGCTGGCGCCATGCTAGACGAAACCCTCCCGCAAGAATCTTGGTGTTGTTGCGACCTGTAGTTGTGTTGATAAAGTCCTGAAGGAAGTCCTTCATCGTGTCGACAGATGGGAAACCGGCGGCGGCGGCTTCGGAGAAGCTTTTGCAGCTCTTGCCGTCAATGATGAGCCGTCCACCGCACTTTTCAAGGATGAACTCGTCAAAGTGCGTGATGACCCTCTGGTGCTCGCGCTCGGTCGACTGTTTGATCGACTTGAAAGGAGTAAGTGGAGTGGATTTCACGGTCGTTTTCATCGTCTGCGGGGTGTGGCCGATCGTCTTCAGGCGATCGCGATAATCAAGGCTCGGCGGCGGCATGGCGTTGGGGAGTAGACCGACAGAGTTCGGGAGAACAAGGGAGCTGCGGGAATTTCAGAAACTGGCGGAGAGAGATCGGAGGGGGCGAGGTGGTGTTGGAGCAATGCTGTCAGTTCGACGTTAACCGAGGGAGAAGAGGAAGGTGATCATTGCGAGGAGGGGGGTAGGACCAAGTTCTCCGGCTCAGCGGTAGGACGGCGCGGAGACCTGAATGTTCAGCAGTCCACACTGACCGACGCCGAGCTTGTGGAGGCGGTCGGTGCTCGGAATGTGAGGAAATGCAAGCGGGATGTGATGGGCTGTCAAGAGTGAGGGGAAGCTAAGGTCGAGTACAGATGAGGGCAGGCAGCGAGGAAGACACCGTCCTCGGAGCTGACGTCTACAGTGACCGACATGGGGCGCAATCGCTGTCGCGGCCGCAGGAAATAAACCAGGCGCGGTCGGTAGACGGGGTCAGGCGGGATCCACCCACGAGACTACCACGCGGATTGGAATTTCGGAACCAAATTTGCCCTGTCCGGGGACAATATATTAACGCACGCGGTCTCTGTGGGACGAAATGTTTGTCACGGCTCGGACGGCCCCGAGTCGGCCGCCAACGAGATCGCTCTCTGGTTCAAGCCCGAGGAGATCTCCGGCAACTGGAAGCCCGCCAACTGGGACTGGATCATGGCCGACAACTAAGTTAGCTGAATCATGAATTTGATGCGCAGTGGAAGTTGCGTTGCGCTGCGGTTGTGGTCGTTACTGATCATACATGTTTTACTACATATGACGGTACAGCGTTTCCTATCTTCTGCTTGTCTATGATGGTTTTATGTTGGAAGGGCGCTTAAGCGGGAGTGAGCCAGACGGCGGTGTCCTGTGGCACATTGTCGGTGATGGGCTGAGTGGACAGGACGACCTTGCCGGCTGGGACGGGGACGGGCTTCTCGCCAAAGTTGACAATAGTCTCCCATCCGTTGGGACGCTTGAAGTGGATGACCTCCTTGTCGCTGTCGATCCACTCGAGCTTCTCCTCGCACTGCAGCTCGTGGCGCAGCTTGAGCGCCTTACGGTACAGGTTGAGAGTCGAGTTGGGGTCCTTGTCCTCGACATCGACGGCGTAGTCCTTGTAGTACTCCGGCGCGGGAAGATGAGCCCGCTCGCCGTCGCCGAAACCCAGATTCTTCGCATCAGCCTTCCATGGCAGGCAGATGCGGCAACCATCACGGCCAACGTCGTGGCCGGGCGAGCGGAAGAACGTCGGGTCCTGGCGCTGCTCGTCGGGCATGTCGGCGACCTCAGGGAGGCCGAGCTCCTCGCCCTGGTAGATGTAAGCCGAGCCGGGGAGGGCGAGCATCATCATAGTGGCGGCAGTGGCGCGGCGCAGGCCGAGCTCGAGGTCGACCTTCGGATCCTTGCCCTTGTTGATGAGGTACTTGCGCTGCGTCTCCAGGAAGCCTCCCGCGTCAAACTCCAGCGCAAGGCGGGTAGCGTGGCGGACAACGTCGTGGTTGGAGAGAACCCAAGTGCACGACGAGCCTGAGGCCTGGGCGTCCTCGAGCGAAACCTTGATAATCTCGCGATACTTGGCCGGGTCGTAGGGAAGCATGAGCAGGTCGAAGGAGAAGGCCTGGCCAAGGCCGTCCTTGGCGGCATAAAGGGGCTTGCGCTTCGAGGAAACCCAGCCCTCGGCAACCGCGGTGAGAGGCGGGTTGTACTCGTTGAACAGCTGGCGCCATTCGCGGTACACGTCGAAGACCTCGTCGCGGTCGAAGAACGGGTGGGCGTTGGGCTCGAGAGTGCCCTCAATCATCTTCTCAGACAGCTTCTTGACCTCCTCCCACGATGGCAGCGGATCGCCCTCGGGCATGTGCTTGACGCACGCGTGCGCGACGTCGATACGGAAACCCGACACGCCGCGGTCGCCCCAGAAGCGGAGCGTCTTGAGGAAGTCGTCGCGCACCTCGCGGTTGTCCCAATTGAGGTCTGGCTGCGACTCGTCGAAGATGTGCAGGTAGTACTGTCCATCGCCGACAGCCTTCCACATGCTACCGCCGAAGACCGCCTGCCAGTCGCTGGGCGGCTGGTCCTTGTTGGGACCGAGGCCGTCGCGGAACACGTAGCGCGCACGCTCAGGGGAGCCGGGCTTAGCCTTGAGCGCGGCCTGGAACCACTCGTGGTCGTCCGAGGTATGGTTCGGGACAATGTCGACAATCACCTTGATACCCGCGGCATTGCACGCCTTCATCATCTCGTCAAAGTCGGCGAGAGTGCCGATCTTGGGGTCCACGTCGCGGTAGTCGGCAACATCGTAGCCGCCGTCCTTGAGAGCGGACGGGTAGAAGGGAGAGAGCCAAATAGCATCAACGCCGAGCTGCTTGAGGTAGGGAACCTCGGAAGTGATGCCGACGAGGTCGCCGATGCCGTCGCCGTTTGCATCCTTGAACGAGCGAGGGTAGATCTGGTAGACAGCGGCCTGGCGCCACCAGTTGGGGTCCTCTGCACGATCAGCATGCGCTCTAAAGCTAGAATGAAGAACGCGGCCGCTCAGCCCATCATACGGAGGAGGCGGCTGGCTCGTTGAATACTCACCAGACTTCTTCAGCATCGAAATCGTCATTCTGCTTTGGTGAGAAGAGACGAATAGGAAGGAATGACAAAGAGAGGGAAGAGCTCTGGGACTTGCCCACTGCCCATCTATATAGCTTTGGGGATCGCCCGGCTGTCTGGGGACGCAACGTCACACCGAGCAACAAAGTCAGCGTCCGCATCGTAATCTCGGAGTCGGGCCGAGTGATGACTCTCGGCGGGGACCGATTCCCTTGTAGGGCCCTGCCGAGGGAGTCAATTCAGGGTTTCGTTCATCCACGATTTGCGCCGCTGCACCGGCGCACTCTCCGATGTGCGGGTGGCCAATCTACCACAGCCCCTCCCGCTGAGCTCATGCGCATTTGCGTAGTTGGGGAACGCTGCGCAGTCATCGTGCTGCAGTACTGCTTATACGCCTGGATTGACTTATCAGAGATAGCATCGTTGAAAACTCTCCGAGGCACGGGTCTGATCCGGCCCGCAGCAAAGCCGTCCCCCCCGCACGTGGGTTGCTCTGACAGCCGGACCGTCAGTTACCGGCCACCCCGGCCCCCGCGATATCTGATGAAACAGATTGTCACCGGGGTCTCGGGGTCACACCGACAGCCTTACTGCCCTCACCTCCACACCCCCGCATCGGCCTCCACTTGCTCGTGTGCCCGCCGCAATGGTAAGCATGGGGGGATGACGCTAGACCTGACGAAGCTCGCTCTAAGATGCAGACACGCATGGCGGTGTTCTCCTTGGCGCTGGCTGAAGCCTTGATGCTGTTTGCGCCCAGCACATGTGGTCATAACAGACATCGATTCGCCTGTGCCTTGTTAGAAGTCCCATGTCAGTGTGCCTCTCGTCCTGTTTCAGTCCTGACCTTAACTACCTCTTGAGTATATATATATTCTGCCATTGTTTCCGCATGCCATCTCGGTCAATGCGACCCCACCAGGTCGCAGGCTGGTTGCGGGTGCGGGCCATCCGAACTCTGCAGATTGGCTGCGGATCTGCTGAGACGAGACTTCCGCCATTACGGCCCAGCCTCTCCACTCTTCTGACCCGTGTCATGTTGTGATGATGTGATGCAAATATTCCATACATGCTATCGTGCCTTGAAGAAGATGCCAAGTAATGTTACAACAGAGAGCATACGCGATGCAGGAGTCTAATGGGCTTGACGGAGCCCCATCTACATGAGATCGAAGTCGTCCAGCTGAGACGTTTAGCTTTGGCTGCCACTCAATTAAACCTACCTCGTCGTTGTACTTCATGATAGTACGCTTGCGAGCACTCGTGTCCACCCAGGTGACAAAGTCTTCCATGTGCCGAGTGATCAGCATGGCGGGATCGGTGACGGGAGAAGGCCCAACGCGGATGTGACCCTGTTCGATTGTTCGCACCGCGTCTGAGACGCTCTCTGCCATCTTGAGCCTCGTTGCGACAACGGCCAGTCTTCGACGAGCGATTGACGAAACAGTGACCTTGTTCTCAATGTCCGACGGCTTGGCACCAACGTCAAGAATGCCCATATCGTAGAGCTTATCAAGCATCTCCGCCTCCTTCTTCTGGCGGTAGGGGTCGTTCGCCGGGAGAAGCGAAATGCGGTGAATCAACGACCGAAGGTTGCCGCAGATCTTGTTGTACTTGTGGTAATCTTCGCGATCCTGGATGTGGTACTTGTGCATCACACGGATTTCACGTTGAGACGCATCCTGCTTCCACTGGAGTGTGTCAGCCAGCCACGCGCTAGTGGTACCTTTGCGACGGCCAGGCATGAAAACGGCTGGAATGCCGGTAGAGAATGATGCCGGTACCGTCGAAAAGCTTGGTGCACCGAAGCTTCCACATTACTCACATTCAAGAAGTCAACCTTCTTGAGAAGCTTCTTCTCATGATGCTTGAGCTGACGCATGAGTGGCCGGTTGGATGTATGGTAGGAGTGTGGAGGTGGTTCGAGATGTGAGCCAAGTAGTAGGAAGGGAGGCAATCGTCGAAAATCTTGAACTGTCGCAGCGAACGTCATGCCCACGCGCGGCCGCCACCACTGCCACGCGGGGAACCCTAATCGCCTGATTTAGCTTGGCGATGCGCTTTGATCCCGGTTCTAATTATCACTAGTAAATGCCGCTATTGCCGGAAGGCCGCTTAAGTGCTCCCTCCCTGTACGCGCGGTGGGTCGCTCCTCGAGACGGACGACCAAACCGGTACCAAGAGCGCTGAACGTCGTCAAGCCGTCCTCCTCGCCTCCCCCCCTCCTACCTTCCGTTTTCGCGTCCTGTACGTCTTGCGCCTCTTCCCAACTGTCATCACCGACACCGACACGGGAAACAGAACGGATAGCCACTTGCTCAAGTCGTTATCGTCTCGTTTCCGCCATCCCTCACCCAGCCAGGAGCCAAGTATCTGTCGCTTGCTCCCCTCGCTTGACTCTCAAGGTCACGGCTTCTCTGCTCTTTCGGATCCGCTCTGCGTAGCTTCCAGCCTCGAGTCAACGGATCATCAGTGTCATTGCTCTGAGCAGCAACTCGTCAGCCGACCTTTATCCCGGCTCCAATCTCATCGGCAGCCCACGAAAGGGTTCCCTGCCTCAAAGTTTGAAGTCCTATCGACGGCGCCCTAGGCTCAGCGACCCCTTGCTTCCGCGCAATTACTTTCGGTGGCGACCACACAGCCCATACGTCCTAAACGTTCTGTGAGTGCCACCTCGAAGGCCGTTCTGCTCATCCGCTGACGGTTCTCAAGCATCGCTATCGTTGACGAAGCTGGACCCGATCTTGATCCAGTCTCTTACCGGAACTGAGTAATCGCATATCGTCCGCACGACCCAAAAGCTGTGACCAGATCCAGCCGCGTAAGTCTTACAATCACCTCTACTTGCAGTCGCTACCTCTCCGATGACGAGGTACTATGTCGTGGGTCGAATCTGGTACATGCGTCGGTGTGTCCCAGAGCCGTCCACAGCCAAATTTCTAGGCCCGACATATAGGGGGCAGCTTACATCGTCTGCATGTTTCGGAACACGTTTTGCTCGCGAAGCACGCTGTGCACGTCGCAAAACGCAAACTCGGCGTGTTCGCTTTGAAGAGCTCTCGCTCTACATATGCTGGATTGGTTAGGCCGCTCCTCCTTGTGCGCCACCTCTCGCCTTCCCTGTATCGCTTTGCCACCATGTCCAAAGTTGCTGACATTCTAGACATCATCTTCGCTGAGTACTCCAACAGCACAATGTCGCCGTCGACACAGTCCAAGTCGACGAGCGTCTTCCATGCGCTGGGATCATACGCGGACCGCACCAAGGACGCCGCTGGCAAAGCGATAACCCCCAACGGATCGGCGCTGCAGTCTCCTGCAGCCGAGCAGAGCCCGCTGTCGTCATCGTCACCGACCTCCAAAAACCTCCCTGTCCCTTCGACGAGCTCGAACAAAGCCTCTCCCACAGCTGCCCCCGCTGAAGGAGACGATGACGAGCCATGGGAGACTGTTAGAAACACCCGCCAGCGACCTCGGGTCGAGCGCAACACTGAGGAGAAGCGGGGCAGCAACTCGCGCAATTGGCGCGAGCGCGACGAGAAGCCCAAGGCATCGAACGACGAGAAGGAAGATTCGCGGAGTCGCTCTTCCAAGAAGGAATCGCGTACGTCAAGTACGGCACCGTCGGGGCAGACTTCAGCATCGGTCTCCAGAGCAACGTCCGCGGGGCCCTCGAAGCCAGCCTGGGGCGGCGCGACGGCAGGGCAGTCGCAGGTTTCGCCACCCTCTGCAACCTCCACTTCTGATGCTGCCCCGTCAGCATCTGGCTCCGCGAACGGGACTGCTCGCACCACCGTGAAGAATGGCGATGCCTCGACGTCGTCGGAGCCCAGCGCCAAGGGGCATGCTTCCGACGAAGGAAGTTGGCGCGCGAGACCGAAGGCCGAAGACAAGCCGGTGGCACCCAAACAGCCAGCTCCCCCTCCTGCTGTCAACGCCTGGGATCTGAGGAAGAAGCAGGCTACTGTGCCCAACCATGGGACGCGGCCATCGACCTCTACCCCTCTGCAGTTCGGCTCCGTCGCTGCTTCTTCTGGGCCCGCGACGAGCGAGGCCAAGGTCACTTCTGAGACTACTTCGAGCGAGACCTCGAAGCCGAAAAAGAAGAAGAAGGACAGCGCGCCACCCCCAGTGTCAGACACGAACATGTGGCCTGACGTTAATGCCGCCAAGGGCGACGAGAAGAAGTCCAAACAGGACAAGAAGCCTGGTAACGCTGAGCCCTCTGCACCGGTCGAGGAGCCGCCAACAGCGCCAACAGCTAGTGCCGCGGGCAAGAAGGCCAAGTGGACGCCCATCCCGGCCGCGGAGCTGCAGGAAGCTGCCGACAAGGCGGCGGAGAGCAGCAGGCAACGCAAAGCTAAGCGTGGAACGAAGGACGATTCGGAGTCCAAGGGTCAGCGCGGGAAGAAGAGCAACTCCGATAAGAAGGGAGGTCCTCGTGCCCAGCGCTCAGGATCACATAGTGAGCCTCATAACGCTCGCATAAACGGCAACGCCTACCGCTTCAACGGTTCCGAAGCCGGCGACGTGCCCAATGGTGCGGAGTACGCCAACGGCGCCGCTAGCGCCCCGATGTCGCGCGCTGGCAGTGCGCTCGACAAGCGCTCGCCAGGAGGCAGTCAATTGCCGTTGTCACCAGAGCAGGCTGGCCGCGATGAGAGCAGCAGACCATCAGGCAGCCATGCTGCGCAGCACAGCTACGCAGGGAACGCCACTCTTCCCCGTGCTCCGCGTGGTAGGGACCGCGAGGGACGCGGATATAGCGGCCGAGGACGTGGAGGATACCGCTCTGTCTCGCAGGCTACCCAGGGAGGAAGGTACGAGCTGTCCCCTCTGCAAGGCACTGCAGAGCTTGCCCACGCCTACACGCGTGGATACGGGATGGGCTACAGCTACTACCCTATGCCCCCTGCTGGCTTTGTGATGCCCGTCGACCCTTCTCATGCCACCTACCCTGGCATGCCCATGTATGCTCGCGGTCCCCTTCCTCCACCACCTCTGCCTGTCACTCAGATCCCCAATCTTGACCCTCTGAGGTATTGGGTACTTGGACAGGTGGAGTATTATTTCTCCATGCAGAATCTGGCGATGGACTTCTTCCTGCGCCAGCAGATGGATCTGGAGGGCTGGATTGATATTGCCATGATCGCTTCCTTCAATCGCATCAAGTCTCTGACACCTGACGTGACGATCGTTCGTGAGGTCATGGACATGAGCTCCCTGCTGGAGGTGAAGGGCGACAAGGTGCGATTGGGTGGTGGTGAGGCCAAGCGATGGGTCTTGCCTGATGCCAAACCCTCAAGCATGGAGGGTTCCGGACTCAACATGACTTCCCCGAAGAAGTCGTCTGAGGCCACCGAGATATCTCATGGATTACCGCCTTCGGTTGACACCGGTGTGTCCGCCCTGGGCATCGAGAACATGATCCCCGTATCGCCTCCGACCAAGTTCGATGTTGAGAATGCTCTCATGAAGAGCTCTGGGAGCGCCAACGTAAGCTCGACTGCCAGCGTTCTCGCCTCTGACGATGCCAAGACAATGACACCTGCCACGAGTATTGCCGGCGACACCAATGCGAGTGACGACGATGCCTCGAAGGGCAAGTGAGGCGATAGGACAAGCTGGCGATGAAACCTGACGGGGCTTACCTGTCGAGTCACCACAAAACTCCCTCAGCCGCACGACCGGTTCGGTCCGGGTCGCGAGCGGCACGCAATGTGTAGCCTTCATGGCCCCTCAACACTTTATGAACAGCAAAATCCTCAATTCATTATCACAACACGCACATACAAAAAACTAAATTCTTTTCGACGCTCGCATAATATCAATAAACACCATCCGTTTGCTCAGAGCCACCGCAACCATTTCGATTCATCTCAATCAGCACATCTCCCCGTTCATCAGACGCCGACCATCCTTGTTGGGGCGTACCTATCCTAGCGACCGCGTTCACTGATCCGACGTCACGCGTCACGGTCTGAATGAGCCGCAGCGGGACATGGTGAATAATTACTGTTGACGGAAGATCACCTTAACAAAAATCGCATTAACTTTCGA
The DNA here is from genome assembly GCA_030347605.1 of Trichosporon sp. DN520. Classification (NCBI taxonomy): domain Eukaryota; kingdom Fungi; phylum Basidiomycota; class Tremellomycetes; order Trichosporonales; family Trichosporonaceae; genus Trichosporon; species Trichosporon sp. DN520. Next base: position 224,043 of record JASJUY010000032.1, on the reverse strand, counting down.
GAGTGAGGAGGAGAGAGGTACCTCGGAGTTCGAGGACGATGGGTCTGCATGTGAATGCATTTCGTGTACATGTACCGTGCTCTCTGTATTCAGAGCTGCGGCGCTGTGATCTGGCAACAGGGGTATCCATTTATCCCAATCTATCTAACCATACTAGTACAACATAGGCTTAGGCGAAGTGGATTCCAACGAGGTTGAACGCCTTCAGGAGCTCCAGCAAGTCATTTCCGGACAGAGTAGCTGCGCGCATGTCACCGAAAGCGGGCCGCTGCTCGTCCTCGTCAAGCGTCTTCGCCGGCACTAAGGTCTCAGCGAGAACCTTCTCGATAAGAGCCCAGGCGTCAAAGTCGTCGTCGATCATCCTCTCGTTCATAGCGCACCACGTCTTGTAGTTCTTCTCGATCATCTCCTTGATGCCCTTCGCCTTGAAGTTGGCCCTGAGGGTCTTGTGACTTCTCGAAAAGACGATGCGGTTGAGACCGTCAAACTCCTCAAACTTGACAGCAGGCGGGGGGTTGTAGGGCTTGATGCGGACGACGGACGACTCGACCTGGGGCGGGGGACGGAAGTTGCCCTTTCCGACCTTCATGACGTGCTCGACGCGGGCGAACATCTGCACGTTGGCCGAGAGACGGCACCAGAGCTTGGAGCCTGGCTTAGCGCAGAGACGGAGCGCGAACTCGCGCTGGAACATCAGCACGGCGCAGCGGATCAGCGGCCGGTGCGAGAGCAGCTTGAACACGAGCGGAGACGAGATCTGATACGGCGTGTTGGAGATGCACACGTCGAAGTACGGCAGGTCTGCCTTGACGAAGTCTCCGAGGATGATGTCGAGCTTCTTCTGTTGCGGCCTGGCCTGTTAGTTGATTCGTGAATGAGAATGACAACTTACGTTCCCAGCACTCGCTTCTGCACTTCGGCAGCCATGCGCGGGTCCATCTCTACGGCAGTGACTTTCCGGCACGCATTCAGAATGCGCACCGTCAGGTTACCTGTTCCCGGACCGACTTCGAGAACGACATCCGTCGGCTTCAGCTCGGCCTTGTCGACAATTCTGCGGACGTCAGTTGTGTTCCATACCTGCCCCTTGCGTATCGCCGCCTGTATGTGACACTTCGGACCACATAAACACGCATAAGCACTCACCCCTGGGCAACGAGCGGGTTCGTAAGAATATGCTGACCGAATCGCTCCGTGTTGAACAGATGGTTACGAGCTCCTCCAGCGCTGCCCGTCGCGTTCGTCCCCGGCTCCTGCGTCTTGCCTGGTCGCTGCGAAGCCGCAATAACTCCGTGATTACGAGTGAAAGTCTGTGATGTAGCCTTCGGCATCGCGGCTAATGCGTAAAGAGTGTATGTTGTTGAGCTGTGAGCTGAGATCGGCGATCGCAGTCGCTACCCCATGCACTGCCGGTGGTCGTCAAGAATTCCAACTTTATCGAGGTCACGTGTTTGCCACCCAACAATCTTGAAGTCACCCGGAACCAATTGAAGACGGCTGCATGCGGCTGATCATGACGAACATTTCAGAGTGGAGGTTGACGAGGTCGCGTTAGTGCGGATTATCTTGTTGGGTCAGCACTCTCCAAGTGCTTCGATTGTCACGAACATGGACGCTATGGAGGAGGACGACTTCTTCGGCGGAACAACGCAGGGAGGGGCTCAGGATCCCCTCGTCGACACCGAGTACGCCCGAATTGAGCAGAAGTACTCTGACGTAAGTTGCTAGCCATTCGCTGAGAAACTGACCTCAGGCCGGATATCGGGAGGGCATCACGGATGGAAAGCTTTCGACTCTACAGGAGGGCTTCGACCAGAGCTTCGCTACTTGCGTACCTCTCTCCAGGAGAATGGGGCAGATGCGCGGTGCCGCGAACGCGATGCTGTCGCTTGCGACTCAGGCGTCCGCTGATGCCGAGCTCATCGCCGAGCTGCGAGCCCTGATCAGCAGGCTCTCGTCTGTGAAGCGCAACGATGTTCTGCCCATTGATCACGAGCGGATAGAGCACGAGAAGGAGCATCAGCAGGACGACAATGGCTTCGAATTTGCGCAGACGGAGCAGAGGGAGCTCGAGAGCCTCGAGGACATGATGGGCAGCATGGGGTCGGCCAAGACCGAGTCCCGTGTTCGCGGCGAGGAGCTGCTGAACGCTCTCGAGGCAGAGCTGGCGGCAGTGCAGGCAAAGCTTGGTTTCTAACTAGAGTGTGTAATGTAACATAACTAGCAATACAGGAGCAGAGACAATTCCAAGAGCACGTTGTCGGACATCAGTGAACACTACGACGGAGGGATGTCGCACAGCAATCCAACATTCTGCGGTCATTAGCTGCGCCTTCCACTTTCACTCACGTCGATGTCGAAGGTCGCCCACGGCACTTCTTCCTGACTGGGTATTGGCTGAGACGCGCACGAAGCGTGTGCGTAGCGCAGATCGTCCTTAGCGCCTCTGAACAACGTCACTCGAATAGTGCGCTCCGTCGTCCAAGCGTCTCCTACGCGTTAGAGCTTCCTTTTTCTTCAGAGACCTGTGACCCACCAAGTTGCGGCATCAGCACAGCTCGATCTCCTGTCTCAAACGTCGCTGGCTTGTTATCGTTGGTCATAAGCTTCGTTGCCATCTGAGTCGTTGCAACAACCTGAATATCAGCTCCGTTCAATGTTCGCGTTCTCTGACTTACAGCGCATCCATGGACGCTGACTGCTTTGCCAAATGCAGTCTTAGCCCTGTCATCAGTCCGAGTGACAATGACAATGACGTACAGTTCCATAGCCCGTCTACGCGTATTCAGATCCAACGACGGTTGTCGAAAGTGATAGCTCAGCGTGTCGATCAGGACTAGCTTCACCTAACATGTTAGCGAACAGGGTGGACAGTCACAAACCTTCGGATGATCCAGCAGCCATGAGTCCAGCATGTGCAGAACGGTGATCATTTGTAGCTGAGTGCCGACGCGCATGCAATGAATGCCGAGCAGCATTAGGTCTTGGCATCAGCTTAGACTCGGCACAACTAAGTTTACCAGCGTCCCCAAGTGATTCGGCAGCCTTGCGAAGGCGGTCCTCGGAGATCGAGCCTTCCGTATCTGACATGAGTCACAGCTTCGTGCCGTTTGATCGGGAACTTACCTATGAGCAGGACTTCTGGCGCATCTTCCCCCAGCAGGCGTGCGCTGAGAGCTATTCCGAGGAGAGCGCCCGTCTTTCCACCACCGGGAGGCGCGGAAAGCTCTAGGACAGCACCCGGCCTGATACTGCCAGAATCCTCACACTCCCTCCCTTTGCCTTTCAGATTGAGATTGAGGCCCTGGGGTGCAGTGTAGCCTGAAACATAGTGTCCAATCAATCTATCGAGGGACACCGACAAGGTCGAGAAGTAGATCGGGGGAGCACTCAGTAGTTGCGATGCAGTCACCGACTTGATCGGCGCCAAATGATCTGGTGCTTGGACTGCAGGGTCAGAATGGAGTTTCCGGGCGAGACGTACGAGACTGTTGATTCAGTTTCCTCAGGATGTCCTCAGCCTGTGCTAATCCAATTCCCAGATCTCCTATATTAGCGCCATGCATCCAAGTTGACGTACCGATGGCTAGATCTCGAGGGAGTGTAGACGCAACGTCCTCGACGGTCTTGTAGCCATGCTTTTCCAGAGCTTGTTTGTAGGAGCGCCTAGCATCAGCAAATCGCTACATTTTAGTCTCACTCTAGGTCAAGCTCCCGCAGGTTCCTGCTCATCGCATTGTAAAGCTGCTTATACAAGCGGGGTACTGTCAATGGCTGTTGTTTGTTGTTGTTGTTGCGACCTTCCTGGCTGTGATTCGAACTCCGGCCTCGGAAATCGCCTGGGTGATGTCACCTCGGCCACGTGCTTCTGAGTCCGCGGCAGTCACGTGTCGAGGCCGCGCGTTCGCGAGTGAGTATCAACCGTCATCGTCTGGCGTGCAGCGTGCTGCATCACCGTCTCGCTGCAGCTCTGCCTACGCTCATTTATCACGCCTCGGGTAGACATATACCCCTCGAGATCGTCTATTCAACATGGTGAGTACCTGGACGCTCAAACGGTGACGCGGGATGCGCAAGAGCCAGCACCGTGCGATAGTTGTCCACTTTGACACGAAGCGGCCATCTTCTTGCGAAGTCGCGCGGAGAAAGGGATCCAGGCGCATTGCTGGACTGGAGCTGACCAGCAGAGTATTATGGAGTATAACGGAGGCTCCGTCGTTGCCATGGTTGGCAAGGACTGTGTCGCTATCGCCGGAGACCTTCGACTGGGTCAGCAGGCGACCGGTGTCGCCATGAACTTCGAGAAGGTGTTCCCCGTCAACGACACGCTCTACTTTGGACTGCCGGGACTGGCGACAGACGTATTCACTCTGTAAGTACACAGAGTGCGGGTGCAAGTGGGCTTGCGCTTTCGGCAGCTTGCAGCTCAGTGGATTGCCTCTTCGGTTGGAGGGGCCCTTTGGCACATCGCAGCGTGTGGAGAATGATGGACGTTGTGAACAGATCCACTGACGTACGCAGGAAGGAGCAGATGCGTTTCCGCGTCAACATGTACCGCATGAAGGAGGAGCGCGAGATTACCCCCGTCACGTTCACCAACCTCCTCTCGTCGACCCTGTACGAGAAGCGCTTCGGCCCGTACTTCATCGAGCCCGTTGTCGCTGGAATTGCCCCTGCGACTGAGGCCAACCCGAATCCTCAGCCCTTCATTTCTACAATGGACACGTGAGTCTGAAAGCTTCATTCCGTCGTAGCCTGAGCTGACACTCAGTATCGGCTGTATCACAACGCCCAAGGACTTCGCTGTCGCGGGTACCGCAACTGAGAAGCTGTACGGTACTGCAGAGGGATTGTGGGAGCCGGACCTCGAGCCGGAGGACCTGTTCGAGACCATCTCACAGGTGCTTCTGAACGCCGTCGACCGTGATGCCCTCAGTGGTTGGGGAGCCGTTGTTCACGTTATGTGAGTGCAATCCGGTTAGATGACGTGGCCTGAAACTTACATCTCAGCACGAAGGACAAGGTTGTCACAAGAATGCTGCGCTCGCGTATGGACTAGTTCGTTTGTAGAGGTAACACATGTAGACATCAGCAGGACATGGCCTACTGAAAGGCTCATATTCTCACTTGGCGCAGAATTCTGACTCTTCGGTTGTGAGATGTGCAGGTGGAGTGTGGGGCAACTGAAGCTGCCACCGCACAATCGTGCGGCGAAGGTGAAAGAGAGCTGAGATGCGAAGTCCAATCGGACTGCGTTGCAACGTGGAAAGATACATAACGCAAGTCAGATATGCTACATAGTCTATGCCGGGAGTGCTGTAGGCCGCCGCTAAACGTTGATACAGTCAGCCCAGTTCTCACTATTTACACGTCGGATGAGGCTTGCAAGCCACTGCAGCGCTCAACTCGTCAGCTACGCTACGACCGCAAAGCAAGCACCTGAGGCACCCCTGCGAACTCCCAGACCATCGCTCGCTACGCGCTAGCTCGAGGCACTTCTCCGTTCCGCCTCTTCAGTCATGGCTTGGATCACCGCGTCCTTCTCCCTAGATTTCTCCTCCAGCTGCCGGATGCGCTCCTTCAGCTTGAGATTCTCGTCTCCTATCCGAGTAATCTTCTCCTGAAGCTTGAGCACTGGCTCGCTGCCCTCACCGCCTTCGAGCTCTTTGATTCGTTCTTGCAGAGACCGAATCGACTCTCGCATGCTCTGCTTCATCGTCTGAGCTGCGCGCACATGCCGATCTTGCCGCGCCAAGTGCTCTCTCAAGTCATCCATTGCCGTCATCATTGCACCTAGAGCGGGATGCGGCGGTGCCGTCCCGCCTGGTGTCGTTGGGGGGAGCGTCGGCGTTGCAAGCGAGGCGGGGGTGATGCTGCTGAGCTGTCCGATGCGTGACGCTGACGGCGTTCGTGGGTCCCGAGTGATAAGAAAAGGGTTCTGGTGTTAGCTAAGTGAGAGGGAAATGGCAAGCTTACCCCATCGTCCTCGGCCAAAGTACTCAATTTCCGCTTCTTCGTATCCGTCACCGGCGCGTTGTCATATCGGACTGCCCGCGGCGTGTTGGTTTGACTCCGAGCTTCCTCCTCCAGCTTGTCCGTGTCGACAGAACCCCAGTCGATGTCCGATGATCCTTCCTCTTCGCTATCTGGCACTGACACTATGTCGTCCTTTGGCTCGTTCCACCGCCTAAGACGCTTAGCGCTGGGTGTACTAATCCCGGCCGATCCCGCCGAGACCGCCTTCAGTATGTCACTCGGTGTTCGAGAGCCAGATTTACTTGGTGTAGTGCTACCTGCGGCGCTTGACTGCAAGCCAATCTTTCGAGGGGTCGCGGAGCCTGGGGTCGGTCGCATCAGCCGGCTGGGCGTGCCCGGCGCAGCGCCCAAAGTCTGTCCCTTCGCAGGACTCGCACCGCCGAGTACATTGCCCTTCGACTTGTCGAGCTCATCCTCCCATTTGAAGAACTTGCATCGTTTCGGGTCTTCGCGATCTCTCGCGCACGCATAGTACCAGCGATTCGGATTCGCCTGCGTACGGCTCATGAATCGCTTCGCGGGGACTTGATGCTGTGAAGTCAGCTGACAATATGGTGGAAGGAGCTCACGTTGCACACAATGCCCTTCTCATCGCCTTCGTTAGTAGAGCTTGCAGTCTGTGTCCTACTTCGCACCGGAACAGTGAATGAAGCCCGACTCATGGTGGTCCAGTAGATGTTGTTGTGGTGAGAACGATAACAAGGTGACTGTACCTTTGGGTTGGAATTAGCGTCATCCGCACGTGGTGAGTTGCCGATCAGGCAACCCTAGATCTGAGCTTGGCCCACGAAGCATCGAGCCGAACTACAAGGTACTTCTCGCCACTACGACTGCCATAGATCTGGCGTATGCGTCAGCCTATACAATGGCACTCAATACAGAAGCTCTCAACATAGGGATGGTAGACAAAGTGGGATTTCAAGGCGATTCGTGATGGCAACGGCGCAGAATTCTCACACGCGATAAAAGGACTCGTCAGTGGGTCAGGCGGCCAATGAGTCCTTGGATATCTTCTTCCTTCCTAGGTTTGTACCTAGGCGTGTGCAGCTTGTCGATCTCGTCTCACATGCTGTGCACCCCTATTGGCTTGATTTTGAAATGCAATGTCACCTTCCAAATACCTGGCGCCAGTGCACGCGGCATTGATACCTAGATTTGTCCGCATGATTTTACCGATGCCGCTGATTTGACAGCGTCCCGCCGATAGGCTCTCACGTGGGAACGTTTGGAAGCGATCAAGACGCAAGAAGACCGCAATGATGCCACGTCGATGGCAACGAAGAGACCGATATCGAGCCGGTGACCAATCTCGTCTCTGCTGAGACAAGCAATGCCCGTTCGGTATGACAGTGAATCCCCCCAGACCGAGGGCAAGCTCACTCAGCGCTTCCCCTTCCTGGCCCAGGTTCATGGTAAACATGACTCGAGATTTAAGCTGCGATATGCAACCGTCCCGAGCTGCGGGGCTCAATAGAACCACCAAGTTGCAATGGCAGAAATTATCGAAGCAAGTCGTCCGAACGATCAGCTGAAGGGGGTGACGATTAACCAGAAGATGTCATTCGAAATCTAGGTGGGCGATAGCTCACATCGCAGCCAGGCACACCAGGCACGGCAATGAATTTCACACCGATAAGAAGTTAGACGCGCGCGTCCGAGTCGGAATAGCCGGCTTGCAGCAGCTTGCACTTCGACTTCACTCCACACACTCGACCATGACTGAAAACAACACGCCACCGAACGGGGATCCTTCCAAGAAGCGCAAGCTGGACACGATGGACGGCTCAGGCAGCGAGGTGAGTCCAGTGTGCGCAAGTGTGATGCAGGATCTGACTTCTTTTCAGGCTCAGAACGCCGCTGCCAGCAGCAGTTCTTCCAACGTCCCGAGTAATGGAGCGACATCCGAGGACCCAGAGACGGAGATCAGGCGACTAGAGGGAGCGCTGCAGAAGGCCGACGAGACGATTCGACAAATGCAGGCGGCCCGGGAAGCGATCGCTGGTCGGCTAAACGAGCTCGGGCGGAGCGTTGTCGTGAAGCCGTGGACGCAGGAGCATCTGAAGACGGTCGTGGAACATCACCTAGACGAGTTCCAGGCCGAGTACGCCCTGTGTGATGATGTCGAGGGTCTCCCGGACGATGCGAAGGAGGACGCTATCCGGATTTTGAAGATGCGACGAGCGATATACACCGGTTTCCAGAGCGATGGGACTGGCTATCGAGATGCCGACGGGACGTGGATCGATTTTGAGCCAACGCAGGAGGATTTACGGGCATTCAAGTGGGAAGACGCCGACAGTCTGTGGTAGTCATGTTGTATGTAAGGCGCACATGTGCATGTTGGGAACCTCTGATCACCTAAACACGGTACAGACAATGATCGCAGGGAGCGACTCATCACTCCAGATTCCAGTCTTCCACTTCGACATTTCTCGACCCTGCCTAGCTGTTCTAGGCACCAGGCCAGCAAAGATATTCTGAGAGCCACAGTCTGATTTTCGCTGGCCGCGGGTCACCCGGCATCGTTAAGAGACGACGCTCATTCTGCTGCGTTCTCGCCACCACAAGGCTCTCGACGGACAGCAAAAGTATCGGATGGGAACGCCGACCAGTCAAGTAGGATACGATAGAGGTGCACCTGGAACGTGCCCCTTTGCACTTCGCTGGCAGTGAGCTGAGCCGATCTGAGACCAATTGCAGGTGCATTGAGATCATGGAGCTTCGACAGGACGCGGATGTTTATTAAAAGGATGGGGCTTGAGATTGCGATAGAGGACCCGGTATGCAACCGCGCGAAGGGAAGGGAGGGTGATGGCACGAGCCGGGCGACGGCATCAGCTGAATATCTGTAGAGGAGGAGAGCTGTGAAGGTGTCGCCTCGTTGCCTGGCCGATGTTTATTGGTAGCTGACTCACTGGTGGGTGGTAAAATACTTCACCAGGGGTGAGGTTCGCACACGGCGGGGAGGCAGATGGCCAGCCTTTCCTCTCAATGACCTGGCTAGGCCGCATAGAAGGGTAAGAGTGTCTGCGAGTTGTAGCAAAGAACAGCGCCAGCGCAAAACAAACGCTTTTCGATCAAGGCAGTCAGTCCAATGAGTCAGCAGGGAAACGGCTTGGGCGCGCGCAGCCGATCAAAGGCTGAGTACGATGCAAAGATCGGTCGACCTGCTTAGCCCTGCGCGCTGATAGAAATATCGAAGAGCTGTCGACTAACTGTCCGTGAAATGTTTGATAGAAAGTTGGACATAATTTGGAAGACCCGCGCATCAGTCGAAGGGGGGCTCGGGAGTTCCGGTGCCTCATTATCGGGGACCGGTGTCGTTTGTGTGCTGTGAGTTCCAACTCGCAAGCTTCCCGACGCTTGGCAAGAGCCTCACAACATCTCAAAGAGAACGCCAAGATGGTTGACGGTGCAGTGAGATGGCATGTCAGCGTCATGATAACACGAGACATCGCCCAATTACAAATAACTTGGTAGGTGCGGAAGGAGCGTAGTTCGGTTGTCCTTCCGCACGGCTGCGCGGCTCGTATCGTTGCAAGGTCACTTGGTCAGCTGGAACTGATATATCTCTTGCTTCTCACTGGCATTCAAGGTTCAAGGTGGGGGTGGAGCCCGAGGGGTCTCCGCGAGAGAGAGACGGACATTGGGCCGGCGGCCGAAAAGGTGTGCTGGTTTTCGGGCGTGAGGCTGTATATCGGCCACGCCTGTCGGGTGTCGGGCCAGTGGCAGCGACATGAGTGACCGATGTCGCCTCCGAGTCACACACGCGGTGCATGCGGTTCACAGGGTCCTGGGCATTCCGCAACCTCGTTTCTATACAGCACCACTGCCTTCGTTGCGGCGGCAGGGGCCGCAGGCGGTCCCCGATGTTCGCTTCCATCTCCTCTCGTCACCAGGAACTGAGCCAACGCAGGCGGGTCGGTGTCCCAGCACGAGAGCTCAGACGACTCTAAGCGAGCTTGTTTAATTACAACTGACGCCATGTCGATCGCCCACGCCGGCTCAGCCTGACAAGCCGCCATACCACGTCGATCCTAGCGACGATCGTGGAAGCGATTGCATGCCAAAAGCCAACTGCCGGTCAGCGAATCAAGGAGGCGCCCAAGTTGTATACCGCACTTGCATTCCTTCCATCCGTCTCACCAAACAAGAACACCGCAACACAATGGGCGCCACTGCTATCGTGCCGCAGGCTGGTCCCTCCCGCCCTCGCACTCGCGCAACCGAGGCAGTGAAGGCTGAGGTAGGTACTTCGGATGGCTACACCCATAAACGAATGCTGAAACGCCGGTGGCCAGGGCGTCAACATGTCGATGAAGCGTTCGCTCGCGAAGATGGTCACCGCCGCGATGCAAAGGCAGCAGCAGCGAAAGCAGCAAGCGAGGGAGACTGATGTCGCAGGAAAGCAGGAGCCTGCTGACAGCGAGAAGAGCCAGGCGCCTGCTGACGTGAAGCCAATGAGTGCAGAGCTTGCGACAACTCGATGCAGCTCCAGCGGCCCTGCGCCACGCTTCTCCCCTCCGCCTGCTGACTTTGACGATCTGCTCTCATTCACTCTATCGGGGCGGGCAAGCGAGGAGCTCCTCTGTAAGCCATTCGATTTTCAGCTGGGGGGTTCGACCGTCGATGGCCAATGTGTCGCTGAGCGACGCCGATACGCTGCAGAGCAGTTGGAGAAGGACAAAGCTTACGAGGCTCTTGTCGCTGAGCTCGAGAAACGACGAGTGGATCTCATGCTGCGGGATCAAAGGGCGCAGGCGCGGATAGCGGAGCTGGAGGCAGAGGTAATGCGCATGGCGGTTTGGACTGCATCGCTGCGCGGCGTCGCCGATCGGAGTAGCATCGAGGTGTTGCATCTACGCAACTACGCTGCACAGTTGCAGAGTGATCTTGCTGAGGCTGCTGGTAGGCTTCAGCGGGTCGAGGTGCTACGGGTTGAGGTACTGGACGCTCTGGGAGCTGTGCAGAAGCGCCTGGCAGCTTGTTCAGAGACCGACATAGCGCATTCGGCGCTGCTGGTTGACGAAGTCTTGGAAAAGGTACGCACGGGACTAGACTAAGCGATGCATGAGTCTCATGGACGAGCTGACAGAAAGACCTGTCACACCCCAACTGCAGGGCTGCTACCCCTGGCTCGCTAAGGAGAGGTGGGGGGAGCGACTCGCGTGAGCCGGAGAGGGAAGGTGTCTTCATGATCGACAGTCGAGCAGCGTCGATCAGGAACCTCTCAACAATTCTATATACAGCTAGCCGTATTCGGTAGTTCCAATGCGATTCGTTACGAGTCTAGATGAAGCGGGAGAGCAGCTGTATAGAGTCGGATCCGAGAGATGTGTTGGAAACGGTGGCTGATCGCGGGGCCGTTGGGAACGATGTGGAGAGTGCCCAGGCACCGGACCGCGGCGTACCCCGCGTGTCTGGCCGGAGATGGGTTTAAGCGACATTATCCCGGACGCGTCCCACATGACGCCCGCAGAGCGGGTCAGACTGCCACCGCCCCATTCGGACGCTCCATCTTTACCCTCAAACCATCCAACCTCCAACTATGGTCAGCACACGACGGAGAACCTATCCACTAGCGAACCCTGAACCCAGGCAAGTCGCTGCAGATGTGAGCTTGTCAATGCTGGAGGCGGCTGATCTTCAGGCGGTGGGAAGGAAACAGGAGAATGAACCTGGGGCGTGTGCCGAGCAACTTCCACCTGCGAAACGACGGCGCACCTCTCCCCGAGAGATTGTCCTCCCGGCTGCCGAAACATCTCACGACCGCAGCCCTCGACAGCTTCGGATATTTCCTTTCGACGACTCGAACATATCCCCGCCCGCTTCCCCACTACTGTCGCTCTCCGAGGCGAATATGAAAGTGAAGTGGCTGGAAGCAAAGATGAGGACGCTGGAGATGGATGCGAGGTTTCACGAAATGTCTTCCAAGCGGTGGAAATTGTTCTGTGAACGCCTCATGGAGGAGCGGATAGAGCTGGAAAAGCGACAGATCGATAGCGGGCTGATCGAGAAGCTGCAACGTCGCGGCGATCGCTACAAGGAGGCGTACGTGAAGAAGAAGGAGCAGGCGAGTCACAGTGCTGTGCTCACGAGGTTTGGCTTAGAAAACCTACAGTGTCTACACAGAGCTATCCCTGGTCTACCACTAAAACCGATTGTGAAGCTCTTCAAGCTGGCGCTTGTTTACGACGAGGACGAGGATTCGTAGTTCATTTCATTGCGCATGTTGTACGATATGGGGTGAGTATCAAGAAGACCTAGAAAGTATGCTGGAACCATTATGATTGTCGAGAGTCATTTGGCAGAGAAGCACGGAAGTCTCGCTTGTCGTTCAAGGCTGCAGATGTCAGTTCTGTTCAAGGAGTTGGGGCACGGGCTACGGCCGGAATGCGAGGTCGCCTGCACGGTAAGGCCATAGTGACCCGTAAATCCTATCCCTTCCAGGTCTGCAAGCTCTGCTTATTCTGCGTTGCATCTGCGTCAATAGCTCGCGAACACAGTCCAACGTGAGTAGAGACTCAGTCGACGGGACACAACATTCGTCCCGCCGCAGTGCTTGTCGCGTGCACAATCACCTTTGCATTATTCGCGCATCAGGCAAAGATTGTAAGAGCGTATGTGAAGAGCTGGAGGGTGGTCAAGCCACAGACGTCATAGGTGAGCAGCCTGCAGACCTATTGTCTTCACGACGCTTAGATCGATGGGACTTTCAGCAGACGGTAGAGATGACAAGTGCATCTGCTTTGTCGCATTATTCGTACGAGATGGGCTCGCATGGACTCGTCAAACTCACTAACTGACTTTGTATCGTTTTCCCGACACTGATGTCTCCCTTCGGAAAGGCGAGAGGAAGGCACGCAAGTTCAAGGAAGGCACCAGAGAGATGTAAGCGCTGTCACGCCGATCCGGATATAGGTCTGCTTGCTTGCCTGGCCGCGCTGTGTCACTCGGCTGGTCAAACAACTGGCTGACCAGCCGTGTATTAGAGTATCACCCAATACAATACATCACTTGAAACTACGCTGTCTGCTCCAGTCTCGACTTCATGAGCTCGTTCTCCCTCTTGAGTGCGTCCCGCTCAGCAATGACGTTGACGTATCGGCTCTCAACAAAGCCGAGCGCCGCCTTTGTGGCCATGTACTTCTCTCTCCACTCGTCCACTGCGGACTCAGCCTCGGGTAAGACATCGTCCCGTAGTTGTCGTAAAGTGGCTTCAACATCTCGATCACGTGTTCTCTCCACGCCGCCCGGCAACGTCCTCGGCGTCCCTGCCGCGAGTATACACATCGGGACGTCGGCTGTCGTCTCGGTCTTCGGCGACGTTTTGCCGTCCACGGCCTTCGCCGAGAATTGTTGCCGTTCAACTGGTACTGCTACACCACCATGATCAAATGGTGTATGTCGCCCGCCGAGGTCGAGGGAGTAACGAGATCCGGTCGCTGCCTCGTCCTCCCAGACCCAAAGTCCGCAGCCGGGTCGCTGAGCACAAGTACAGTACCACCTTCCTCTGTACTTTCCGAATGCTCTGCGTGTGCGCTTCGCCAGTTGGCCATGCTGCCGTCAGTGCTGCCTCTCAATCACTGACTCCATCGCCGTGCCACGATCTTCATCGGCTTCCAGCGTCGGAATCCTTCGCGCACCACTCACACTACACAGGAGATCAAGTTTCTTGCTGTGATCGTAAGGCTTTTGAGCCAGGTAGGTCGCTTGATGCGAGCGCAATGTCAGGTGGCGGCGGGCGGCCATCTTAGCACTCATCTCTCTGTGAGAGAAGCAAAGCTGACATTCCATTCTGTCGCAAGGAGAGCAATGCGAACGTCGCTGTTGCCGTGACTTCGGGAAACGCGAGGTTGAGCGGCTGGTAAGATCATCATGGGACCTTGGGGCTCCGCATCTGCTTCCCTTATCAACGTGATCTCGGCTTGGATGGTCCCCGTTATGATCCGAGTAACGGTAACTCACGTCATCGCACCTCTCTCTAGCGAATACGGGATGGCGATGCATAGTCCACTTCATGTCCGTCTGGAAGTAAGGTGTTCTTGTAAAGATGAAAGTCTATAGCTCGTGTTGTCTAAGTGAGTGGCTCGAGTTGTTGATCGGGCCGCGTCCAGGAGCTCTTGTGCAACAGTCAAAAAGATCGTTCACAAAGCAATCACTGCACGCCCTTGGCGGTGTGCGGCATTTTCACTCTTATTGCTGTATGGCTGGGGTCAGATGCCGGTTAGACGTTTGAGACGAGCTTGAGCATGTCGTCTCGGTTGTCCAGAGGGAGTGTTGTCAGAACATCGGCAGTGCCCTCGACGTCGTAGTCGACATCTTCACCGTTGGGGAGAGATTCGTACGCTGCGACGAGATCTTCGTGCTCACTGCCGTTGAGCTGCTCAATTTTGGCTTCGTGCAGTCGACGGCACAGGACATTCACCTTCTCCCAGAGCGATGCTAGGCGCAGCGCACCTGTCAAGTTGAACTCCCGTGCCTTGACCTGTTACGCTAGTCACTCCATAGACCATAGTCTTGTCGCGCCTTATTCTCTTTCTCTCTCTCATGCACTATCGTTCTACACAGCCCATCAGCACCTCCTCCGGCCACTCTGCCTGACTGCCAAATTTCTCGGTAGCGCGGCGCCGACGGCGCTGGACATTGTCGCGTGGCTCAAGCAGCTCGGGGGTCTGCAGCACCTCCATGCGGTCGAGCACGGACAGTGCCACGACTGCCCGCGGGTTCGTCTTGAGGACATGTGGGTGAAGTACTAAGGTTTCGAGAACGTGGTTCTCTTCCTTGCCCTCGACAGCCGCCTGCAGGTCGACTGCCGGCGACATCTTCGTATAGCCCTCTGTAACGGAGCTCTGGAGCATAGAATGCCCGAGCTGCATCGCGATGTTGGCGACCGGGCTTCCCTTCATGCTCATCCACATTGCCAAAAGTTGGCGGAAGGCGTGGATGCGCAGGGGTCCAGGGAACCTGACTGCGCGGGAGAGGCGAGCCAACCAGCCCTGAAGGCTGCTCGTCGTGTAAGGCTTTCCGTGCTTGTTGCGCAGGACGGCGAGGTCCTTGCCCTTGACAAACACGACTGTGCGCTCCGGGTGCCCCTTGAGGAAGGCCTTCCCCCGCATCTCCTCGACGGGGTATGGCAGGATGTCGTCCAGCGCAGCCAGCGTGAGCAGCTGGGCGACGGGGCACCTCCAGCGCTCGGGCGTCTCGCGCAGCGGCACGACCGCGTCCTTCGTTGTGCTGGTCTTGGAGAGAGGCGGGGTATAATACAGTTGGAAGATGTTCTCCCCATCGGCCTCCTCCGCCGCTGAGACGACAAGCTCGAAGTTATTGTAGGTGAGGGAATCCACGTCGGCCATCTTCGACTGGCCACATGAGCTCCGCCGCGGGTGCCGTTCTGGATCTCCAATGCCATGAAGAGCAGGAGCTGTCGCTTGCTCCTGGGCGCCTTGAGTCCGAGCTTCATCGTGGTCACGGCTCGAGCCAGGGCCATCATGCCGTCGGGATCGGTGACGTACCGGACGAGCGTAGCGTCTGTCACGATCCCGTCCTCCAAGAGGTTCTTCAGATACCTCGAGACGTCCTTGGCGACCTCGGGCGGGAACTCCTTCGGCCGTCCGCGCTGGAAGAGCTCGTGTCTAAATCCGGACAACAAGGTGCGAATCGACGAAATGGAGGGACGGCGATCCTCATTCTTCCCCTTGGCGACACCTTCAATAGACGTTGCAATGTGTCTAGCAAATGCGCATATGGTCGTGGCGTCCAAAGGCAGTGCGTCCGGCTTGGCGATGTCGCCGGGCTCCTGAGGGTTCCCTGGGATCTTATATAGGAGGCCAGCTTCCTTGACGTCGGCGAAGTACTCGCACCAGAGCTGCCAGGCGTGGCGTCGCTGCTGCTGGTACGACCAGCCGCCGGGGTCGCGCTCCTGGGTGAGCGTGTCGGCGGACTGGTTCTGCTCCGCGAGGGAGCTGAGGAAATCGGTGTCGTCGCCCTCGTCGTCCGAGTCGAGGTCGCCCGCGAAGATGTCGTCCTCATCCTCGGGCCCCGGAAAAAAGAGGGGTTCGTTGCTGCTTGACGGCATGACAGATAGAGAAGAGCTCTCTTCAGATCGTCAGCTTCCGATGGGCTGAAGAGCCAGAAGGGGGCCTCTTCGACAGGCATTGTTGTAGCAATAGCAATGGGAGGGAGGGGACGGGTGGAGCGACAGACGGCAGTGGCGACTGAGGTGGCGGCGTGTACTCGACCGGTGTGCACGACGATTGTTGCGCCTGGGTTTGATTGGCAGGGGCACTGTCAAGCTTTCACGTCTTGTGGAGCAAGGGTTCGAGCACTTTGAGTGAGTGGCCAGTTTGGTGACGGATGGGAGGATTGGTGAGGCGGGACGCAGTGGTGGAAGCTCTCTTAAGTGGAGTTTGGGCCTTGGGACCCTTCGGGTGCGTGTTAGGATGTGAGGAGTGGTTTGGGAGGAAGGCAGGTTCACTTATCACTTAGCGAGGTGGAGGAAGCCGACTAGACCGGGTGAGTCTCTAGATCCTCTAGACTCTGAGACACGATCTGGCTTTGCGCCTTTGATTAGACTGCACCGGCTGCGCCCCCCGTCGTGTAGTCCGTGAGGAGACAGGCCAAACACGCCTCAGGGTTTATGCCTTCATTGCTTATCCTGCTCGACCCAGCAGACCATTGCACGTGCGCTTGCGCACAGTCTTCGTTATCGTGCACACTTCCTTCCTGAGTGATCTAACCATTGTCTGCATCATGCTAGCGCCTCGTTGACTAATGCCTGCAGCCTCGGTTGCTCAGCGGCAGCGTTCGTCACCACTCGCGCGGTGATCTCCACTCCCGGTCCAGCGAGTCCCCTCAGGCTCCGTAGTATCTCTAGTGGTAGCCTCTGCTCGGGGAAGAGGCCAGTGCTTTCGGGCATGTTAAGCGAGAAGGTATACAGCGAAAGCTCAACGTCGATCTTCTTCAGACGAGGCGGAAGCTCCTCCGTGAGCGGTTGCTCCTCGCGCCCCATGGGCTCTATCTGCAGTCGTAGTTCCTCGAGCTTGGGGTATCTGGCCGCTGAGAAGACGCCGAGCACCGCGCCAAGATCACCTTCCATGTCGCGCATCCGCACCCAGCGCAAGTCGTCTCCAACCTGAGGACTGATCGCAACGAAGAAATTACAGTACAGGGGCATCAGGCCGGTGTCGATACCGAGCGTGGGGAGGCCGTAGTGTTTGCGTGTGCGGAGTACATTGATACACTGCGTCTCATTCATCATGACGTTCTCCCTCGTCACAAACCGTAGCCATCGTATCGGGTGCTCTAGGACGGGGGGCAGTTCTGCGTTGAGCAGGAAGGTTCCGATGTTTGTGCCGGCATTGATGCTAGCCACGAGACCATCGTGGAAGAATCCTTCCGGCTCGACAGTGAGATCGCAGTAATGCACATAATCAAGTTCGGCAGCGTCGGGGTCGAAAAACATGTCCGGGGGTATCTGCATCCAGTTCAGGCTGATGCGTGAAACGAAGTTGTATAGGTCGGGCTCGCAGCACTCCGGGTGCCCGGGGCGGTAAAGTGTGATCCAGCGTTCGTTGGGCTTGTCGAGCGAAAGCACAATCTCTTCTGCTTTGGGAAATTGCTCGAAGAGCTCCGCGAGGGTCCACCGATGACACATAGGGATAGCGCCATGCACTATCAGCTTCTTGACGCTCATCGCATACCAGCGCAGTCGGTCCTGTGAGCGGTCAGTCGTCAGACACGATGTCCAGATCAAGCGTTCTGGATAGTGGAAGGACGCACGCTGTCAGGACAATCCCAAGGGAATCTATCCAGATAAACGGTAGAGTGCGCGTGTCTGGCGCACTCGCGGACCGAAGCTTTATCAAGCCTGCTAATGCATGATCCGAAGAATTGCTGTCGCTGCACGGGCGACAAAAACAGCTCCGCGCAATAGTCGAGTATGGCCTCGCGAAGATGACCAATTCCCCAAACTCGATTTGCCGGGGACGCTCGTTCACCGGAGTGCAGAGTTGTCATTGTAGACGTTGCCGTCGCTGTCGACCTCAAGCTTATCTGCGTTGCTATCCAGTGCTTAAGCGAGACTGGATCTTTGTGTGAGTCGGATGACTCTACTCGAAGAGGCGCAGAGTGCAACTGCAGTCAGTGGTGAGAAAGCGGTCATCATTCATTCCGTCGCCAAGGCGGCACCGGTTGGTGGAGGCCCGATCACGGTCCGAACGCCCATGTCCGGTGGCTGAGGGCGGTCCAAGCTGCAAGTCGCCATTGTTCGGGTGACGGTGTTGGCAACGTGTCCAGGCTCTAAGAGGTCGTCCTTCGACTAGTGTACTTATCAAGTGCACAAACAACAGAAGTATCCATCCGCACGCTCCGATCCGATGTCATGACACTTGTTAGATCTTCGTAGCATACGATAGGCCACATTCAGGGCTGTGCGGCGCCGGAACGCAGTCCGGAGCTCAGTTGATATCCGGGGAGAACGGCCGCACCCACCCGCATCTGCCGTATTGTCGGCCGACGATGTAGATCACAGTCTGTGCTGGGCATACAGAGTTGGGGGATGGAGCTGTCTGTACCTCCTTGTGCCTTTGACTCTCGGCGCATTTAACGGGCATTTCCGCTTGGCAGCATGGTTATCGGTGCTGAGGCAATCTCCGCTCTCGGAAAAGGCTGCATGCAGATACCAGTCTATCATCCTGCTCAGTCATTCATGCTCCACCATCTCTGAGCAGCTTTTCTCGGTCGGAAGAGGTTACGGAGAAAACCGCAAGCACTCTGCCTATCTCGCAGCAATCTCGCTGCATTGCAATGCCAGAGTCGCTTTTCGACCGCTGGTCGTGGCTCGAATAATGCTCAAGGCCGCAAGCCACCTGATTCTGGCTTCCGATCTGGGTGCCGGCCTGTCACCTAGGATTGATGGCGTGGTTCACCATCGATTGCGGCAGTCTCTGCCTTTTTGCTACTCCGGACGACTGGCTCTGTATTGCGCCACTATGGGCTCCGCTCGACGGGCAGCCGTGGCTTTGGTCTGCTTGAATGTGTATGTATGCCTCGCAATGACCACGGGAGGCTGTTTCGTGTTGCCAGAGAATCGGGCCGTTTATTCGGGACCTGGTGCCAAGACAATGGCTGCATGTGGCGTATGACAGGTCGCACCGGGCTGTTCTTCCGGCCCATAGTCGGCGGGTTGGGGCACCATCGTCGTGCGATACGGGGGCTCTTTACCATCAGTTGCCCCGCATTTGCCAGGCTCCGGCTGTTCTCTATGCGCCCATCCCTACGAGAAGGTCGGAAAGCACCGCTTTTGGATGCAGTTCGGGCAACAGCACCTCGATGACAGAGCTGCCTCGGTGGACGAACTTGTCACGAGACAAGGCCGTGCAGTCTTATGGTGAGTATCTCCGAGGTATAAGCGATATTTGGGAACTTCGGCTTTCAGCTGGTAGGGTCCACGGCTGTCGCAAGCTGACCAAATTCACATGGTCAGGAGGATAGTCCGTAGATTTTCCGAAGCTAATTCGAACAGGCGTCTGCTGGCGCGGCAATCTAGTCCTGTTGCTGCACAGCTCATCTGCCAATAGCTTGACATCTGTGCGGAACTGTCGACGGACGCACAAGATCAACTCATGGGTTTTTCCTACAATTTTCCGAGGTGATTTTAGCGCGCCGTCTAGGCGCTTGCGATCTTGCGCCTTCATCAGAGTAGTCTGCTCCACGCTTGTCTCACACGATCAAGGCGCTGATGGCAGCGCTATCGGGGCCAGGGGGAATGCCGGAGGCAAAGGCTAAAGGGCGTGGCTGGAAACTAATGGGCCGAGGGGGAAAGGAACCAGGCCAAGGAACAAGTCACAGATGTGGTGGGCGTGCGTACGGACCTCACCGGCCCCGTGCGTTGCCACACCTTCTAAGTGTCCGCGTGATCGCGCGCGAACGTTGATTTGCCATGCGCGTCGGGCTGCCCAGCCCAGCAAGCCCAGCACCATTCAAGAGCCGGCGCCGTCACAGCTGCACCTGACGGCTTGGCCGTGCGCCGTATCTCCCGCAGTCCCGCCGAGCCACCCAGGGTTACGGCTGACCAAGGCAGGAAAGCTCAGGGTGTGAGGATCACCTGGGTCCCCACACCCGCACATCACGACCTACGGAGGGCAGCCTGTCCCGACCAGCGATTGAGTTTCCGGCTCACCCCGTTTTCGAAACGACGCTATAAAGATGCTAACGCTTTGTGCCCCATCAACAGCCGACAACGCGCCTCTACAGCCAACTCTACTCTACACCACACCGCACAGAACTTGCACGCATTTGTGCTCCGCTTTCCGATTTTGATATCGACTGTACACCTCATCTTGTTCTTCGATAACCTAGACGTCGCCTTGTAATCCGACATGGTTGCAGCAGGAGCCGCCGGCGCCAGTGTCCTCAATGAGGGCCTGGCGAGCATTTTAGCCGGCAGGGACGTCCGCTGGTACAAGGGGCACTACCTCAAGCTTACTATGATCTGTGTAAGTCGTATACTGTGGCCTCAAGAGAGGGGCGCTGACTGACGATGTAGATGCTGCTCCTCATCACCTCCATGACCAACGGATACGACGGGTCCATGATGAATGGTGAGTCTGGGAAGCTAGCTGTGGCAGGCAGGCACATCGCATCGTCGATCATCTGATCAGCGGCAATGTCTGTTTGTGGCGGTCAGCTCGTTGAAGCGTCTCCGTCTTGCCGAAGCGGCAGAGACCTTTCTTCTTCCAACTTCGCTCGTCTTGCCGACCACTCATCCCAACGCAACATGCTTACACGATTGCAGGTCTCCAGTCTGTCACGAACTGGCAGGAGTACTTCAACCACCCGACAGGAACGACACTTAGTCTCTTCAATGCCATCCAGAACATCGGCACCATCGCTGGTCTTCCTTTCGCTCCTTACGTCTCCGACATCTTGGGCCGTCGCTTCGCCATCGCGCTCGGATGCGTGCTCATGCTGCTCGGCACTGCGCTGCAGACCGCGTGCCAGAACTTTGGCATGTTCATCGCCGCCCGCGGAATCATCGGTTTCGGCCTTTCCTTCTCCTGCCTGGCATCCCCAGTCCTCATCACCGAGATTGCCTTCCCGACACATCGTGCTCCGCTCACATCCATGTACAACTCGACATGGTACCTCGGGTCAATAGTCGCGGCCTGGACGACGTACGGAACGTTCAGAATTGCGAACACTTGGTCGTGGAGAATCCCCTCGCTTCTGCAAGGCCTTCCTTCGATTTTGCAGCTTGGTCTGATCTGGACGATCCCGGAATCGCCTCGCTGGCTGGTCGATCACGGCAAGGTCGAGAAGGCGGCCAATATCATCGCCAAGTACCACTGCAACGGCGACAGGGACGACCCTCTTGTTGCTTTCGAGCTTGCCGAGATTGAGGACAGCATCCGCATCGAGAAGGAGAACCAGACCGGCTGGATCGACATTTTCCGCGGCCGCGGTAACCTCCGCCGTCTTCGTATTATTATCGCTATCGCTTTCTTCTCGCAGTGGTCCGGCAACGGCCTGGTCTCCTACTACCTCGTCCTGGTCCTCAACGGCATCGGCATTCGCTCGCAGGGCCATCAGACTCTGATCAACGGCATCCTCCAGGTCTACAACCTCTTCTGGGCCTACGCTGGTGCTTTGGCCGTCGACCGCCTCGGACGTCGATTCCTCTTCCTGACCTCGACCGCGGGAATGTGTCTCTCCTTCGTGTGCTGGACGATCTGCTCAGCCGTCTTCCGCAACAGCTCCACCGTCTTTGCGCCCGACTGCATGGCCGAGTTCCCAGACACCTACCACGACAACTGCACAGCGCTGAACGCCAACAAAGCCGCGGGCAACGGAGTGCTCGCCTTCATCTTCCTCTTCTACGCTTTCTACGACATCGCCATGTCTCCTCTTCTTGTGTCTTACACGGTCGAGATCGTCCCGTTCAAGAACCGTTCCAAGACACTCATGCTCATGCAGCTCTCGGTCTGTGCCGCCCTCGTCTTCAACCAGTACGCCAACCCGGAGGCTCTCGCTGCGCTCAACTGGAAGTACTACATCTTCTACTGCGCAGTGCTCGCCTTTGAGTTTGTCTACTGCTACCTCTTTGTCGTGGAGACGCGCGGCAAGCACGGCCCGCTGCCTCTGGAGGAGATTGCGGCCATCTTCGACGGTCCCGACGGCGCCTGGGGCTTCAAGCGCCGCGAGTTCCACGACGCTCCCGTCGACGACGAGTCGCACCCGCATGCGCTCGACATTGATGACAAGAAGGGTCTCGAGCACGAGCGCGTCAGCAATGTCTCAGAGAAGTAAGCCGAACGAGCTACATGAGAGCCTCCGCCTCCTATCACTACAGGGTATAGGGAATTTTGTACATTTATCTTGTCTCCTAGCAAGCCACATAAGTTTAATATAGTTTTCCTTGGCGTCCAGCAAGGCTCCCGCTGCTCGGTCAAATGTAACTTGTATGCAGTGCAGAGTGAAACGGGCGCTTCTATATACGCCCAATGTGCGTGAGTTGAGTATCTTGAGTGGGAATACCGCGGTGCATTAAAGGGTCAGAAAGTCAGAACAAGATCTGGGCCTGGAAACAACGAAAGTTAGGCCAATGGCGGCCATGCTGAGCGGTGGGTGTTGTTCGGAAAAGGCGGCTTGGCCTGGTCAGTAAGAAGAAGAGCAGGGCACGGTGCTCTCAACCATTCCAGAGGGCATTCCAACCGGGGAGAGATGAGGCGCATAGCTGCCAATGAACGGAAAAGTCTGAAAGGGTTGTGGAAGGAAGGATGGCGCTAGCCGCCCCAGAGGAGAATTAGACCGGAGGATGCACTTTGATCGCGTGCCCAGAGCCCTGGGATGCCGGAAGCCAGGACTCCTCTGGGCAGGGGGCGTGACACGGGGTTGTGGTTTTGGCATAGGTTCCAGATGCTGGTTGGCTCGTGTGTATGGCGCACGGTAATAGTCAGCTGTGCGCCCCCACCTGGCGCCCGGGGCACCTGACACACCTTCCTCGACCGCACCGGCTCTACCAGGTACTCACGCGCCACCACTTCTCCGTCCCCTCCCCCCGTCCCCGTCGGCTACGGCCGGCTCTCGGTCCATTAACTCTGCACTCACGAGTCGAGCTCCGCTTTGTCTTCATTCATACCTCCATACATCGGACTCGTACTCCTCCCCCATCTGCATCGTCACTGCATTCCCACCGTTCCTACCCAAACGGCGCTAAAGGTTCACCCCACCTTGGCCAGATCTTGGAATCGATCAACCAGAGGGCTTTCGCCGCCAGTGCCGAACTCCGCCGTGATTCGTGTTCCGCCTGAGGGGCACCGGGCCCAAGGCAATCTGCCGTCTTTCCACCGAGCCAAGCCCAACATCTCCGCCGACCAGCACCTGCAATCACAACGTCATCCCAATGCCACCGAAAACATCGCGCACCTGCGATAACTGCAGGAAACGCAAGGTGAGTCGTGCCTCCGGATGGTCCGGATGCACTCTCCTCCGTGTTCGGAGCTCCGTAGTCGCTAAAGCCCAGATCAAGTGCGTCGAAGACGAGACTTCCGCAGCCAGGGAAGGTCCGCCGCCGCCGTGTATCGGGTGCCGCAACCTTGCCATCGACTGTACATACGACTATGTGAAGAAGAAGCCAGGAAGGAAGAATGCGTAAGCTTCCGCGATTTTTCTTGGAGCTGACAGCAGCTTTGCGCTAGCTCTGAAGCAGCAGCAGGCTGCACAGACAGCGGCGCAGAACGGCCATGCTCACGGGCCGGGAGAGAATGGGAACAGCTTCGCGCACGACCCACGATCAGGACCGATACGCACCAGCTCGAGCTTTAGCCGGACAAGCGGGCCATACGATCGCTACGACGATTACGAGCACTCAGTGCACAGCACGCCCCGGAGCCAATACGGCAGCCTAGCAAACGGCAATGGGCGGACGCCGTTGACGTACTCCGCCGCACCGAATCCGGGTGCGTTGAGGGGCGACATCGGCGGCTTGTCCTGGCTGGACAGCATGATCGATGGGTCGCTGTTCCCCGAGTTCGGCGGTCTCGAGATGCTCGGGCCGGGCACGACGCAGTTCGGCAACGAGCAGGCGCAGTTGCTGTCTCTCGAGAGTCCCGAGAACCTTGCAGGATCGGCTGCGGGATCAACGGCTTCGGCCACCGCAGGACAAAGGCCTGTGCGCGATCGATCGCCGCAAATTGAGGATGTCACCAGCTGGGCCAACATCTCGCACTACATCTCCCTCTACCTTGCGTACCTTTGGCCCCTGTTGCCGCTCGTGCACAGACCGACCTTTGCCGAGAACCTCGTGTCCCGCCTCGACCTCAGGGATACCGACTTCCGCGCCCTTCTTCTCAGCATCGTCGCTTTCACCATCAGTCAGCTCCCAACAACACGCCTCGTGACGGAGCAGTTCGACGTCGAGGGGCTGAAGCGCCTGCAGCGCAAATGCCATCGCACGAGTCAGGCATTGCAGAGAGGCTACACGGGGCAAGTGTCTTTGACGCAGATCTGCATCATCATCTTGTAAGCTAAACGAACATGGAATGTTAGCTGACTTCAGTGACAACTTCTATCTCCTCAGTATCGGACTGCAACACACGGCTGCCGCACGGCTGGGGCAGGCTGTGCAGCTCGCATTCTGCCTCGGCTTGCACAGCGATGCCAGGACCGAGGCTCTCGGTCTCGACCCAGTCGAGGTGCAGCTGCGCCGGCGTGTGTTCTGGCAGCTGTACGCGAGCGACAAGTGAGTCACGTTCTAGCTTCCCTCTCCGAAACTTGGACCCAGCTGACGACAGGACTCGTGCAATCCCCGGCAACCCGATGCTCATCAACGACTTCCAGGGCGTCTGCTCCTACCCCGAAGCAGTCGACGACGACTTTATAACATCGCAAGGCATGTTCCCCCAGCCGTCGTCGAAGACCTCGCTGCTCGTCGGCTTTGTCGTCGTCTCGAAGCTGTTCCGGGTCATGTCCGAGTGCTTCTTCCACCACCGCTGCATACAGAGCAACCTGAAGATGATCGACTCGCAATGGCCGCAACTGGCCGAGGAGCGGATACACAAGCTGCTGAACGAACTGCCCCTGAGCATCCAAGACCCGAATACGGCAACGAGTAATCGCGCAATTTTTGCGACTCAGCGGGCTAACATCCTCATCACGACGGCCATCGTCAAGTTTGCACTTTACGACCTGCGCTCGGCGCTGGCAGAGCACGAGCGGGGCGAGCAGGACGAGGCTGAAGCACGGGAGACGCGAGATCGCGAGCGCCGCGTCATTGCGCGCGAGATCTACAATCTCCTCATCAGCATTCCTGTCGAGGACCTCGCGAGCAATGGCGAAAGCGTGCGTAGCAAGGTCATACATATCGCTTGTGCGCTCGTCAACCAAAACAACAACGACGATAACGCGCTCATCAAGGACTGGTGCGATATGTTCTCCGCTATCAGCTTTGTGCAGATGCCCGTGCCGCCGCTGCCCATGGACAGCCGGTCTAACACGCCCCCGCCTTCTGCGCCTACGGAGGCGCCCGTCGGCACGGCCTAAGCCTCTTTCAAAGACCCCTTGTATAATCCCATGTTGTACCGTCTACATTTGTGCACTAAATCCCCATGTCACCGAATGAGATCTATCTCTCTAACGTACACTCTGCCAAGTATCTATACACCGTCCAAGCCCACACGCCGACAGGACACTACTTCTTCTCCTCGAAGATTGCCGCGAGCGAATTGCGTGCCGCAGGCTTGTTGGCGAGGAACGTCTTGAGCGGTGCCTTGAGAGCCGGCTGTTTCTCCATGATCTGCCGGATCTGCTCAATCGGCATCTGGAGCAGCGCGCCAAAGCTCGCCTGACCGAGCATGCGGATGAGGAGCGAGAATCCCTCCCAAAGTTCCGGGTTCTCCCAGATCTTGCGCCCGATGAGTTTCGGAATGATGTTGTTCGCGACAAAAGGCACGAGAGACTTGTACGGCTTGAGGGCCTGGATGATGGTGCGGATGAAGACCTTGGGCAGCGGCGTCTCCGGTGCCTGGTCGACGATGCGCTGCATCGCGTTCGCGAGCACGTCGGAGCGGAACACGGTCGTCATAGTGAAGCAGATGCGGATGGCGGCCTTGGTCGCGTTCAAGCCTGCTTGCTCATTGTGTAACGTGACGAGCAGGTCGGCGGGAGTCATCTTCTGCAGCGCGGCGGCAAAGGCACCGCGCACCTCGTCCTCGGCGTCGGGCGAGTCGAGCAGCGCCACGATGCGCGGGATCTGCGCCTCGATCTCCGACTTGTCCAGCACGTTGATGATCGGAATGACGAAGCGCGGGTCGACCTGCCGCTCGGCCATGAGCTGACGCACGACTGGGGCCAGCAGCTGTCCGCTTCCCTCCGCCGACAGCACCGTGACGACACGGAACGCGAGCCGCTCCGCGCCCTCGGGGAAATTGCGCAGGATGCTGAGCAGCTTCTTCGTCGGTCCCAGAGAGCGGATCAGCGGGATCAGCATCGTCTCCACGCTTTTCTGCACCGAAGGCGCAAGCTTCGGGTACAGTGCGAAGATGTCGTCGAGCAAATCCTGGTCTCGCCGCGAGAGCGCGAAGGGCAGCTCGACGTACTGCGACACACTCTCCTGCGCAACCTCGCCAAGGTACTTTGACTTGACGGCGTCAGGGTCCTCCGGCTCTGCTTCCGGCTCCGGCTCCGCTGCAGGCTCCTCCGCCATCTCTACGTCGGGCTTTGTCTCCGCCGCCTCGGCACCCTCGGCAACGTCCGGCTTCTTCTCGCCGTCGGCGGTCTCGCCTTCCGGCTCCTCCTTGGGCGGCTCCTTCACCTTCGCCGTCGCCAGACGCTTCAGCACGCCGAGGGCGTACTTAACAACAGCCTCCGACATGGGGAAGTGCGGCACCCACGAGCGCACGGTCGTGATAGCCATAACGCGGACCTTGCGTTCCGGATGCGTACAGAACTGCAGGAGCGTCTGCACTGCCCGCGGTCGGAGCGGTGGTCGTGCCTCGGCCAGCTCCTTCAGGGCGCGGAAGCCGACGATCATGCGCTCCGGATCCTCACACAGCGGCTCAATGGCGTCAATAGCGCTCTCAGGCAGCTCGGGCAGGCCGAGGAGGAACTGGCTCAGGCTCGTGTCCTTCGCGTCCAGTGTGGGGATGTACGCCGTCAGGATGGCCATGAGTCCAGCGTCGTACTGGTTATCCCGGCCGCGGCGCTTCGCGAGCCACTCCTCGTTCAGCCACACAGTCGCAAACTTGCTCCGTGACGAGAAGTCCTTCGCGACAAACTCGCCGATCAGTTTCCGCTTATCCTCCCCGCCTCGGCTCGAAAGACGCGCAAGTAGCAGCATCCAGATCTCGCGCGGCTGTACTGCACTTCTTGGCGCGTCGCTGATCTTGAGATCGGCGAGATGAGACAGATCAGCTCCCGTGTCCCATATCCGCCGGACGGCGAAGTCGACAACCTCCTCCTTCTCCTGCTCCGGCAGCGGTTCTGGTGGCGGAAGACGGAAGTCCGCAATCGTGACTTGCTGCTCGAGCTCGTCCTCAAGCGGCTCGAGTAACAGCTCCTCGTCATCGTCATCAAGCATCTCCAGCGGGTTCACGATAGCATCTTCTCGATCTTCCGTCTTGAGAAGCGCCGGCGCGAGCGCCTGGACGGCATCGGGGTGATCATCGAGAATCGCCTGCCGTCCCTGCTCGCAAGCACGGGTCAGGAAGTCGTCCGAAGCGGCGCCGAGCACCGCGATGACCGCATCGATAACGGGCTCGAGAGCGAGTTGCGACACGTCGAACATCACAGATCCCTTGCCGTCTCCGCTGCCGAGTAAAACCTCCATGCGTGCGCGCTTCGCCGCGCTCCCGCTGCTCTCCGCCTCGGCCTCGAGCGGATGCTTCCCCGCCCGCGCTGCCGCCATGTTCGCCCTCCGCTGCCGCCGCGCGTCCGCGTCCGCAGCGTACGCCATCTCCATTCGCTGCTTCTGCCGCCCGAGTGCGTCGTGCAGCTGCGCGCTGAAGCCGACTAGCGGCGGGTGGCGTGCGATGTGCGCCATGACCGCCCGCATCGTCTTCTCCACACTGCGGATCTGCATCGGCGGCCGCCGCGCTGCCTCCATCGCGCTAGGCGTCCACGCCGCCATGCTCTGCACAATCAGCGGCGCGAGAGCCGGACGCTGCTTCACGAGTGCCGGGAACGTGTTGATGATCGGAGCGAGGATCGCGGGGTCGTCCAGGCCGTAGAGCTGCGTTACGAGCTGTGTTCGCAGCTGGTTTGCCTCCTCCTCCACTTTTGCCGGGTTCAGGAGCGAGCCGGGCTGGATCAGCGCTACGCTCACGTCGTTGCTCCGTGCTTGCAGGCGTGGGTCGCCGCCAGCTCGCACTCCGACAAGCAGTACCCGCTGAATGTACTTCCAGGCCGCTGCCTTGATGCCGACATTTTGCGGTCGCGCGCCGGGGTCGAGCACAAGGGAGAGGATGCGCGTCTTTGACGTCTGGAACACGTCGTATAGCTTTGCCGATGCTTGTCCGGTGACAGCGCTGCATGTTAGCTCAAACATTTGCTGTTAGCTTACAGATGACGGAACAGCATGGGATAGACAGTCGCGAAGATCGGAATCACGGCGCGAATGGTCATCGAGCTCCCGCTGTGCAATAGCCGGTTTAGATGTTCTAGAGAGCTTGTAGCAACTGTGTCCTGTTAGCATGTTTACGGGCCGATTGCATATCACACGACGTACCGTCCATCTTGACTTCTGTCCGCAGGCCCGCTCTTCCGACTGTGAGCGCGAGCATATCGAGCGTCCATGCTCGGAGAAGCGAGTCGGGACCCTCCACGACCATGGGCAGGAGCTTCTCGATGACCTCGGGCAGCTTGTCTGGGTGGTCCTCGAATCGCGTGCCGGCAGCCTGGAGAGCGTCGGCCTGCTCTGGCGTCTCCGGGGTCGCCTGCACCGCAGCCGCGAGCGCCTGCAGAGGGTCCGTGGGCGTCGCCGAGACGGTGCTCCCGGGGAGCGAGGGGTAGAGGTCTTCATCGTCGGCGTAGAGCGACATGGTCGGTAAGCTTGCTGACTCGGCGGGTGAGCGGGCGAGCTGGCGGACCGGATGTCGATTGTTGTAATGCAGCTGCTTGCAATGCGCGCCTCGATCTCAGCCAAGCGTAACTTCCATCCTGCCCGGCGGATGATGTACGCCCAGGTGCGGAATGACGTGTGGCTACCCCACAGCTTGATACGCCGATCGAGTACCGCCCCCCGCCGTCAGTGACGCGATGTCACTTCCGACCGTCGATACCTCCATTCGATCCACATATTCAGAATGGTAAGCAGCTAGATATCTGTCGAAGAGGAGCTGACATTCCAGGCGGCGAACTCCCAGGGTATCCAGACGCTTCTTGAGGCTGAGAAGGAGGCCGCCAAGGTCGTCCAGAAGGCTCGCCAGTGTGAGTGACCGATCTCCAGGTCTTGAACCGATACGCATCGAAGGGCGGCAGGCCGAGGAAGATTGTCGGCGACAAGATACGAAGAGGTTGCGCCGATACGGGACTCACAGCATACTGGGCGGGAGATGTCGAACTCGTTCGGAGCACTTGGCAGTCTCCTATTGTGCCCGGCTGTGATGACCCACTAGGATATGGCTCCACCTCCATCCTCGCAGCTGGGTATCTGCGGGCTGTATGGATGGGCTTGAAGTCGCCGAGAACCTCAAGGAAGACGCAATGTGGCCGCTGTCACCGAACCAGCGGTGTATCGTGACCCGCGGCAGCGGCGATCACAGCAATGCAGCGGATCTTCCTCGATCCTAATGTGTGGCATCACACGGCTCTGGAGCCCGGCTTGTGTTACACGATGTCGGCTGCTGTTGTTGCTCGGCACCCCTCCAGCATCTGTCAAGCGACCCTCTCCCGAGTACTGTGCCCAATTTCAATCGTGTGACTCTTCTGGGGAATGTTGGGACACCAGAGACGCTAACAGACCGCAGACCGTGTCCAGAAGCTTAAGGACGCCCGAACCGAGGCCGCAAAGGAGATTGAGCAGTACAAGGCGCAGAAGGAGGCCGACTTCAAGCAGTTCGAGTCTGACGTGAGTGTTGCTTGGCCAGTTGGCCGAAGGAATACAAGGAGGTAGTCACCGCTTTCGCATGGGTGTCTATCCAAGCAATGATCACTGCTGTCTTGCGCCCCCGGACAAGCGGCCTCGTGCGTCGGCGGCTCTGTTGCTGGTGCTCACGCACTATTGCATCTAAGCCGGATCGATCTCTCGCGAAACGGTGGTCTGTCAGCCAACTCGACAGCTATCCACATCGCCAAAAGCTGACATACAGCACACGTCCCAAACATCAACGTCGCAAACGACAATCGACTCGTCAAAGGACGAGCAGCTCAAGAAGCTCGACGCCGAGGTCAAGCAGAACGGACCGAAGGTTGTCGAGAAGATTGTCTCGCGCGTCCTCCAGGTCAACCCTGAGCTGCATCCCAACCTCAAGAAGGTTGAGGCGTAGGTTGGTTGTTTGTATATTCAGTTTATGGTAGTTTTTAGTCTCTCCACGTAGAAGAGATGAAATATATAGAACTTTACTGTGCTGCTGCTGGCATTAAACGCTTGTGAGTCTCGTCAACGCTTAGCACCGCACATTCTCGGCCAGCTGAGACGCGGTCGCTGCTGTATCGCTGAGTATCGCGAGATGCCCCCCGCATGAAGCTGACTGCCGCTAGGCGATTGCGGCATTATGCGGGGCTGCAATGTCCGGGCTGCAGCGTGCTCATACGCCCATGGCGTCTGCACCGGATCGATTGGTTGCATGTCTGGCTCGGTGCTCGGTGGATCGGTGGGTAGTGTTGGGCCTGACCTCGTTTCGGCTGACTATACGCGGGCGCGGCCAGTGGCGTGCCGACGATCACTCTGCCACTGCGCCCTCTGCAGCTCCGTAACCTCACACACGGCCCCGGACTGACACAAGTGTGCTTCTCAGCAAGGGGAGGCTGTTGCTTCTCGATTCATACGAGGGATCTACCGAATGACAACTAGGAGAATACAATTATATGTAGTGGTTGATGTCCGTCGTGGCAGCGCGCGCTTAGAGCTTGCCCTTGGCGGCGTTGAGGACGGTCGAGAGCTTGGTCGCGAGCATGATGTTGCCCTTGACCTTGAGCTGGCCCGTCATGAAGGCCTTCTGGGGGTTGACCTTGCCGTCGGCGAGGCCCTGGAAGGTGTCGTCGGTCATCGAGATGTTGACGTCGGGCTTCTTGCCGGCGCCCTTGGTGACGGTGCCGTCCTTCTTGAGGTCGATACTGCCTGTCAGCTTCACCTACGATAGATTCGAAGCTGCATAGCCGCTCCAGAAGGCTGAGGCGGACCACGCGCTGACACTTACACCCAGGTGGCCTCCTTGCCCTGCGCGTTCTTGATGTTGAGCTGGAAGATGCCGTTGGTCTGATGTCAGCTTCAGCTCATTCGAAAGCTGCCGTGTTGTGGTCCGCCTGCGGCGTGGCCGACAGCATCCACACTCACCTTCTTGATCTGGCCCTGCTTCTCAGCGTCGGGCATGGTCTTGAGAGCCTGCTCGATCGCCTGTAGATGTCAGCTATGAAGCTCCAAATACGGCGAGCTTTAGCTGGCGAGCTCGCGTCGAGCTCGCCCAGCATCAACTGCCGACTCCTACTCACAGCGAAGGTCTCGCTGGCCTTGAAACCGTCCTCCTTGATAGACATTGTGTGCAGTGAGTGTGGGGTGAGAAAGTGGTCTAGTGTTCCGAAATTGGTGTGGTGAGAGAAGACGGCTTCCACGCTTCACCGGGCCGGGTTCTTATAACAACAAGCGTGTGCAGTGCGAATGCTGGCTGCGTCGGGTCAGGCTTAGCCGGGGACCCATTGGTGGTTACACGGTGACCGGTGACGTACACTTGGTACGCTGGCCGCGCTGGCCGGCTGAGCCACGCTGAGCCACGGTGAGCATTCCCATCCGTGCCATTCGGGATCAAACCGCGTAGTACCATGCTGACCATCCATCCACTGCCTACAACCCGCCGCATTCTACGTGTGCATGTCCCCGCACGCACGTACTGGCCGCATTGCAGGCCTGCAGGGCGCGCGCAGGATATCGGCGTCCGAATAAGACAAGCATGCCCGGCCCGGCGGAGGCGGCGTCCTGATCCCATTCGATCGATCGTCCATCACCTCGCTGCCTCAGTGGCAACTGTCTAATAGGAGCTCACCCAGCTCTCAGCTCGCAATTGAGCCAGCCAGGCAAGTGACCGGCAATTGCATCTATGGACGTGCTGTGGAGGACCATGGAGGAGTCAGTGGAGGCCAATGGAGGGTGGGGGAAGGGCATTGAGCCCGGACAAGGCGCGGCTGCCGCCTCCCATCACGCATCCACGCAGAGAGATAACGAGGCACTAGCGGCATGTCGCCGGCCAACACGCCAAACGGTGGTGTCAGGCGCGCGCAATCACGGTCCGAGGCTTGCGGGGGCCTGAGCACGCGGTCAGGCTGGGTCTCTTTCACCCTGACCGGACATCACGTGCACGGTCAGCGGCTCCCGCGTTTGAGCAAGTATGAGTTCTTCACGTGATGAGATTGACACCGCGAGCCTAACGGGTTTTAAAAAGGCACTTTCCTCACAGACACGCCTAGTCTGGCACTGCTCTTGATCACCTAGGCCACGTGGCCGCTACCCGACGATCCTGCCTGTAGAGAGGCGCCGGGCGGTGCTCAGGGTCGCGATCGCATCGCAGCGCAAGAGCGTGCTTGTGCTAAATGAAGCTTGTCGGGCTGGGACTTGGACATGGACAAGAAGTTGTCAAAACGTAAGCCGAATAGTACATAACTCTTCTGATGCGCCCGCTTCTGCGCACAGCGCACTTCCGGGGTGGAGTGTGTGCGTGTCAAGCATAGTGACCCAGTTACCATCGACCCACCCACCATTGCAACCGCTGGCCATCCAGTGCGAAGCGCAGAGGGTTCACAGCCTGCAGTGTTACAAGGGTTCGCAGAGGGTCCAGACACTGGGGAACGCCATGTGAGCCTGCGCATCATTGGTCCGCTCGCCCAGCTCCACTACGATCCACTGCTGCGTAGGGCCCGTAGCCTGCGATAATCACTTTGTGATGGTCTGGTAGTAGTTCTGGAGCTCCTGGCTTGCGTTATGAGTAACCTGACCTTCGTCCTGGCATGCCACGCTTGCGGACTGCGGGCGAGTGTGCCCGCCATATGCGCCATGCCGACAAAGCTGCCTATGGCCATCTGCCTATCTGCCGATCGTGACTACGAGATGCAGTGCAGCAGGCACAGGGAGATTTCATCCCTTATCCTCGGCCCACCCCGGATCTCACTCCAGTGCACCAGTGGCCACATTGCATTGTCATATCTGAACCACCAGATGCACCCTCGCACGCACGCACGACGTCTTCTTCTTCATTTCTCATCATTTCTCAAAAGCTTGCTGCTTGAAGACATCCGATAACCGCTGCGAACTCGAGATCGATTGAACTTTCCGACTACCTCACTCGTCTTCCAGGGCCTTAATCCAAGCTACATTAGCTCCGACAGGGGATTCTCGACCCGCCGCCTCGACGCCTCCTCGCAATCGACATTGACAGCGAGAGAGCGATCGCACCACATACCGCAGACAGCCGTGCGCCACTCGCCTGCCCTCGGCATCATACGTCGCCCGGACCTGTTTGCTTCGAGCAGCCCGTTCTTCTAGCCGAGAACCGCCTGATACCGCCCCTCGGCCCCTCGGACCAGCAGCCGTCAATCGTGCTCCGTGCTTTAGCCTCATTCCTATCTGGCACGACTTGATCTCGACGGTACGACGTTCGGTGAAGGAAGACTTTGCTAGGCTTCGATCAGCAAACCGCTCAACTTGCATCTGCTCTCTTCTTGTTTTGATTATCGAAGACGATATAGCAAGCAAAGTACGACCGATCAACGAACAGTAGGCGAAACGTCACGCTCCTGATCGTCACTACTCTTCCTGCCATCTGCTGTGCTCCTGAAACACTCGGACCCCTCCACATTCGTACATCACTCTACGGCATCAATCTCCGTCATCCGTCACCTTAATCGGTCGCCAGATAACATCGTCGCAGAGCCCGGTTGTATCGCCCCTGAGCCTATCGCCCAACTCGACATTGCGCAACTTGTACATTCGCCACACTAGACTTTGCCGCTTCAGCTTTCAACTTTCCTTTGTTGATATTTGTCAACCTTGACCGAACGCCTGAGACCGAGACAAGAGCCGAGCTACAGGGCAAATTTCTGGCAACGCTGGTCGTTCGCCTTCGGCTCCACAACACCTGATCGGCTCATCGATCCGGCACAACATGTCCTCAGCTAGTGCGAGCGCGACGGCATCGGCATCTGCGTCTGCTTCCGGATCGCACTCAGAGGGCCTCGGACTGGACCAAAACAATGTCACGTTCAAAATCGTCGGTGTTTGTCTGGCGGTGGGAAGTGGTTTGTTTATCGGAACGAGGTGAGTCGTCAAGGGCGCTTGGGACGAACAAACTGTGTTATCCTCATCTTCGGGACATAGCTGACCTCCAGTTTTGTCATCAAGAAGAAAGGTCTTTTAAGATCGACGGAGAAGACCGGCAACGAAGCCGGCGAGGGACACGCATATCTCAAGAGCTGGCTGTGGTGGACGGGCATGACCATGATGATTATCGGAGAGGTGAGCGACCGTCTTCGGAAGCGCGCTGACAGATAGATTCTGAACTTCGTCGCCTAGTGAGCTGTGTTGGGTGGTACTCAAGCTGACCACAGTGCCTTCACTGTCGCCATTCTCGTGACGCCCATGGGCTCGATCTCGGTCGTCGTTGCTGCGATTCTGTCGCACTATTTCTTGAAAGAGTCGCTGACATTCTTTGTGAGTAAGCCCGTGTGAGTAGGCGCAGTCTTCTGTGATCTGCGTCGGAAGCACACAAAGGAGGGCGCATGCGAGGGCGCAGTCAGCTGACTAGCAGGGATGGATAGGGTGCATCCTCTGTATTCTCGGCTCAATTATTCTGGCCTTGAACGCGCCAGAGCAAAGTTCTGTACGGACGATCAAGGAGTTTGAGAAATACTTCGTATCTCCAGGCTTCTTGACATGGGCGGGTATCTGTATTGCAGTCTCGATCTTCATCGTCGTCTGGGTCGCGCCGCGCTACGGCAAGAAGCACATGCTGCCGTATATCTCGGTCTGCTCGCTGATCGGCGGCATCAGTGTGTCTTGCACGCAGGGTCTCGGCGCTGCAATCATCACCAGCATTTCACCTGGGTGAGCTATGCCGTTGTACAAGTTAAGCTGACCCCCAGCCCCAGCCAGGTGAAAGACTGGTTCTTCTGGTTTCTCTTCGTGTTCGTTGTCGTCACGTTGCTGATCGAGTGAGCTCTCCAGTTTGTCCAGTTAGCTAACAACAGAATTAACTATCTCAACAAGGCGCTCGAGCTATTCAACACGTCCATGGTCGTCCCGGTGTACTTCTGTTACTTCACGTCCGCGACAATGATCACCTCTTTCATCCTGTATCGCGGCCTCAAGGCCTCTGCGCCGACACTAATAACGATGGTGTTAGGCTTCCTCGTCACGTGTTTCGGTATCACGATCTTGCAGATGTCCAAGGTGGACCCGACGAAGCTCAAGGGACTGGACCGGCGCACGACCATTCTGCTTCAGGCGGCGCGGCAGCACACAGAGGCGGACGAGAAGGGCGACCTCAAAGCGATGGAGGACCCGGGCATGGACGCGCTGCGCGGCGGCTTTGGCAGCGTCGGGTCCATCATCCGCGCGCGGTCGATCCAAAGGCGGCGCTCGACGATGAGCTCGCAGGCGTCGCACGGCTTCCCGAGCGGCTACTCTGGCGGCGCGCCCATGCACCACCTGACGACGCAAGGTCTAGCGCATCTGCCCCGCTATCAGCTGAACGATGCGCCGATGCACGATGAGCCCGAGACGATCAGCTTAGCGCCACAACGCACCGGATCGTCCTCGGGTGCGCCCTTCCCTCGCTCGCGCTCCAGCACGCTCAAGTTCGACGACCAGGACACGGTGCACCAGTATCACTACACCTCCGGACCCTCTGGGCAGTCGGTACACAGTCACGTATCGCACGAGGATCTGCGGCTGCCGCCAGTGCACCAGACGTCGGCTGACAGGATAAGCTTACCGACGATAGAGGAGCTGTCGTCGGCGGGCCCCACGCCGAGCGCGACTCTGTCTCCAGGGACGGCGCACCGCTCGCCGTCGTACAAGACTGCGCTGTCGCACGATGCCGATGAGAAGCTCGACCCGGCAGAGCACGGCGAGTCGACGCATCTCTGGCAGTTATTCGGCTTCACGGGAGGTCCCCGCGAGAGCGATGTGCGCGGCGGGTCAGCGAGGGGAGTGCGCGACTACCCGCGGTCGAAGGAGGCGGCCGACGAGCGAGAGGAGCGACGCGGGTTAGTCCAGCCAGAACCGAGCCCAATGGACAGTCCGGACGACCCGCTGTCGCGCTTCGACAGTGCGCAGGGTATGCGGCGGCCCGACTCGCGCGCGTCGGACGAGTTCGACAACCTCCAGGAGGTGGACATTGCGCTCCCGCGGCCGATCTCCTTTGACGACGGCAGACCGTGGTCGCCTACTTCCGGCCGCGTTCGGCCGTCGGGGCCTAGGTAGCCCTGGTCCTGATTAGCGCGACATCGTACCTGTATGCAAACACCACAGCAATGACGGCGAGGCGAAAAGCCACCCCGCCTAACGACCTCAGACGCTCACGGACATTATCTTCTCTTCTACTATAGACACGCAGTGCCATACTCTAGACACACGCCCTCCGGCTCCGGCTCCGATACAGCATGTACATATAGTTGGGTTGTATGCATACAAAGTGACTTCTACGAGCGACCTGTCTGTGTCTCTGTCTAACCTATGCCTCTTGTGGTCGTTACGCCTTCTGTATCACTAACGTCGCGCGCGCCTCTGCGATCCTCGTGCTCTACCATGTCCCAGCAACGCTAAGCACTGTCGTCTCTCAGCGCAGGGCTCAGCGACGAATGCAAGGCCTGTTTGCCGACAATTTAAGCCAGCTCGCCGATGGTCCAGACTAGCTTGCCGACGAGGCAACCCTGCTCGCCAACGGCACGCCTACGTCCTCGCCCTAGCCTTGATCCAATCCGCCTCTGCCCTCTCCAGACTCCGTTCGAAACCCTTCATAATCTGCTCCATCTCGGCCCTAGCATCAGGCCTTCTCCCCTGCTCCTCGAGCATCTCGAACCGCCTCACGCCCTCAGCACACTCATCCTCGTACTCCTGTGTACTCTTGAACGAGCGCAGTCCCACCCGAACGCCCTTTAACTGCCTAGCGCTGGTGGAGGCGATACTGCTCAGACTCAAATTAGCGCTCTCGAGGATAGCGCCTAAGCTTGCGCTGAGGCTGAGTGTATGCGCGGCAAGTTCGGCCGTGTGCCGTGGCAAAAGTCCTCGACGCTGGGCATGATGCGGGACGAGTGTGTGGGACGCATGCGAGGCATGAGGCGTGAGGGGCGTGAGTGGTGTCCGCGGCGTGGTCGGCGACATCGGGGAAGCGGGCGGCGTCTCGTCCTCCTCCTCTATCGTGCCGAAGGCGGGCTCGGGCTCGCCAGTCCACCCAACGCGGCAGCTATCCCCCAGTCCCGCCAGCTCGGACAGTCGCAGGTCGATATCGAGGCCTTCTCCGCGGACACTCTCGAATTCTCGCAACAGGACGGTCAATTCTCGGATCCCGTCTTCGCGCGCTCGCTCGCTCTCGCCCAGCTTGGCCACCAAGGAGGCCAGGCCGAGCTCGACGCCCTCGTCGTTCGATCCCTGGAGGTGAGAGATTAGCGACGTCGTCGCGTCTAGGCTCGCTTCGAAGTCTGTTAAGAAGTACGTTGGCGTGTCGAGGTCTGGGGAGGGGGAGCGGGCGTAGCCGTTCACTGGGGCGCGGAGGGGACTCGGAGGCGCTCGCCGCGGTGACGAGCCGCCGTGCCCGTGTCCGTTTGGCAGAGGGATGTCGAGAGCCGCAGAGGGTGAGGGCGGGTCGTCGAAGAGCCGCTCCGCTTCGTAGTCGAGTGACGGGGCGTCGAGTTCCGCCGCGAGCGATCCGAGCCCGGAGCCTGGGGTCAGTCATGTCTCTTGGTCACTCGCGTGCCGCTCGGCGCAGAGCACACTGAAGCATCGAAAGCTCGGGGTGCTTTACGTCTTCTACGGCTTGCAGCCGGGGGCCGCCGCACTCACCTCTATCCATTCCTATCCCCAGGTCGTCTGGCCCGTCTAGCAACTCGTCGGCCAAAGACACCCCCACTCCCCGATCATACTCCTCCTCATAGTCGTAACCTGGCCCGTCGAGGTCGAGCTCGTCCGCTAAGCTTGCGAATGCCATGTTCATGTGGACGGAGCTCAATAGCAGTGAGGAAACGGTCGACGGGCTTACGCTCGTCTGGAGGCCAGACGAGAGTACGAGTGAACGGTGCAGTACTGAGCAGAGGCACTCAGCACGGTAAGCACGGTCCGTGAGGCGTGTTCGGCTTAGCCTTAACTTTGGGCGCGGGCGCGGGTGCTCAATTGGGCTTGTCGGTCGGGTTCACCGCTGAGAGTGGGGATAGTCTCGATAAGTGTGTCCGTGTCGTCGAGCTATGAGATGGTGTGACGGGTGTCGTGATAGCGTGCTGGCGATGCTGGCTGGTGTCGAGACGCGGGCGGGGGAATGTTCCTTCGGCGTGCGGCGTAGCGTAGGGTGTGAGACGTGCGGCGTGAAGGCGTGAGGACGTGTGGCGTAGCGTGCGGCGGTCGCCGTGGTCGTAGCGAGGCGTGAGCGCGTCTAGGTTCTAGGTCTATGCTCTAGAGAGATATGCTAGGTATGGGGGTGAGAGGGGTTATAAACAATCGAGACTATATGGAGATCGAAAGATCGAAAGAACACGAAACTCAAACTGTGCTCCAGCCGGCTCGACCGTGGACCGTGGACGGTGGACGGATTGGACACGATGAGCGAGCAGGAGCCGATTGCCAGTCAGAGTGAGCCAGCCAAAGCCTAAGCCAGACCTATGGACACTACTACTGAGCCAGGACCCCGGAAGCGCCGCCAGGCCGCCAGAAGCCTCCGAACCCTCGCCTCTGCCCTCGTTCCTCTTAGTCACGTCACACCCGCGCGTCTGCGTCTGCGTCTGTCGCGGTCGCGGTCGCGGTCGAGCTAGCGACCTGCGCGTCGCGGGATACAGGGTAGGGTCGTGCATTCCCTGCCTGGACTGATCGCACATCTCCGCCTGTCCGCACGAGATTTCGAAGAACACTCGGTGCATATGTCTCCTCAGTCTTCAACTTCCTCTGTCCCGCTCGGATGCGGCGTTCAATACCAGTGTCTCAGTATCCATGTCACCTCTACACAATCTACCCAATGTGCTCGAGCATCTCCCTGCATGCCTCTGGTCATTACATGTTTCCTCCCTATGCCTTGGGTGATTGTCCGCGGGCAGTCAGTTCTCGGAAGCGAGGTGGCAGCCCCTCACGACGACTCGATCTCCGGTAAGATCGATCTCTCCCGGCATGCACTGGCCGATAGAGATTAGACGACGATGGGGACGTCGCCGCCGCACCGCAGTGCCGTTGTCGTCCGTGCTCGCACCCTCACATTGGAAGTCCTCTCAGACGATAGAGGTGCTTCCTAGTATGGTGTATAGTCGTTGGCTGAATAGATGTCAGCTGTGCACCCCACGGGACGTTAGCTTACCAATGAAAGGGCGACGCCTGGTCGAGAACATCATCTTCACGCTCAATAGCTCAAACACTGTGGCGCAGACCCGATTACTGGTGACCCCAATTGCGAGATCACGGGATGCGACTGGTGCGTTCTTTCAGAGTCGGGATGTTCGGCCGTTAGCGCTGCGGGAAGATGCCGAGTCGAGACGAGAAGTCCAGTTGCCAGTGACTGTTTACGCTCACATGCTGTAGCCAGCCACAGATGGAGCACAGCCCGGTAAGGAGGCCTCGCAGGAACGCTTGCGGCTGAAGTTTGAGTGCTCGATAGGTTGAGTGAATGAAGAAAAGTGTCAGTAAGGGAGTTATAAGTGTAGGGGGTGGCCAAAGCTGCGCATCGAGGACGAGGGGCATCATCGTCGCCATGGCTGCGAGCTGTCGGCAGCGATCAGTCGCTGTCTCAGAAGCGCGCCCGCATGCCAAGGTCTGGACTGACCGTACGCCGTTGCGAGCCAGACCTAGCGGACCTAGTGTGCGCACCCGCGAGCCCGACAAAGTTGGCTAACGCAGTACTTCTGTACGCGAATGTCCAGCGGGCATGTCACAAATGTATTGGGGGCCACATCGTGACAGGGGGCCAACGCTCTCCGCGCAAGCAAGGCTGGCACTAATATTACACTGTATATGCATTTTACTAACCATATTAGAAATTACGCAGCACGCCGTCTCATCGCGAGACACCGGGTGGCTTTGACCCGAGCGAGGCGGTTTAAAACACAGAAAGGAGGGTGTAGGTGTGGTGGGAGTAGGTGTGAGTGTGGGTGTGGTTGAAGAGAGTATGAGCGAGAGACCGCCACAAGTGACCTCCGGCGGGGAGATGGTGTTCAGATTGGGGATCGATGGTCGGGGAACAATGCAAGGGGTATCCGGGTAGTAGCCTGAGTGCCATTGTTTTGTGCCGCACGTCGGGGGTTGGGGGCAGAGGCGAGTGCGGCCGGCGAGGGCGACGGCAGGGCTGCCGCCGGGTCGCCATCGACAGTCTACAGCATCGGGAGCGCACACCAGAGTCACACGGAGCCTTACTCGTGGTACTCCTCGGCGAACTCCTCGTGTACCTCCTCGACCTCGTCCTCGTACTCGTCGTCGAGCTGAGCAGACTCGTACTGGTCGTACTCCTCGCAGAGGTCCGCCAAGTTCGACTCGGCCTCGGTAAACTCCATCTCGTCCATTCCCTCGCCTGGTCGTTAGCTTTTGGCCACGACTACCAGCTAATCTATACTCACCGGTGTACCAGTGCACGTAAGCCTTCCGCTTGCTGAGAGGATGTTAGCGCTGCTCGTGGAACAGAGGAGATGGGAGCCAGCAACGCCACACACATGCTGGAGGGTGGCGGCGTAGGCGTCGACCCATACGAGGCACGGTGTTCCAAAGATGTGGAATGGTGGCTTGAGGAATTTGGATGAAACACTCACAAGAGCTGACGGAACTGGACGTGCGAACGCTTGAACACCTCCGAAATGGCGGTGGTGTTGGCGACAAGGGTGGCAGACGCAGTCTGGCCAACCGGGGGCACGGTACAGAGTGTGGTGAGCGCACCGTTGGGAATCCAGGGGACGAAGTAGTCCGAGTTCTTGTTCTGGAACTCGTAGATGGAGCTCTCGATGTCGCGCATGGAGAGCTTGCCGCGGTAGCCAACCGAGACAGTGAGGTACTTGCCCATGGCGGGGTCGATGGCCGCAAGGAGGGAGCGGCGCTGGAAGAGAGCAGAGGTGAGGTCCGACACGTTGGACGCGGTGTAGGCGCGGTTGCTCGTGGCAACGAGGGGAGCGTAACCAGCAGTGAAGAAGTGGAGACGCGGGAAGGGGACCATGTTGACCGCGAGCTTGCGGAGGTCAGAGTTGAGCACACCGGGGAAACGGAGAGTCGCTGAGGTCAGTTTTTGGGTACGATTCAGTAAACTAACAGGTGAATCCGGTCATGACCTTGGCGACGAGCTCGTTGAGGTCAGAGTACTCGGGAGACTTGAGCTTGAGGTCGTTGACACAAATGTGGTAGAGGGCCTCGTTGTCGATGCAACAGGTGATATCCGAGTTCTCGACGAGGATGTGCGTGGAGAGGATGGCGTTGTACGGCTCGACGACGGTCTCGGAGACCTTGGGCGAGGGGAAGACGGAGAAGGTAGCAAGCATGCGGTCGGGGTACTCCTCACGGATCTTGCTCAGCAGGAGCGCACCGAGACCGGAACCGGTACCACCACCAAGAGCTGAGGGTCAGTGGTGCAAGCTTGCAACGACTCACAGTGCAGGAGCTGGAAGCCCTGGAAAGAGTCGGTGTTCTCGACCTGCTGGCGAAGGACATCGAGGATAGGGTCGACGAGCTCGGCACCCTCGGTGTAGTAACCCTTAGCCCAGTTGTTTCCAGCTCCGCTCTGGCCGTGGACGAAGGTGTCCGGGCGGAAAAGGTTGGCAAGGGGACCGGATCGGACGAGGTCGACGACACCGGGCTCCAGGTCGACCTGGACCGAGCGGGGAACGAACTTGCGGTTGCTAGCCTCGCTGAAGTACACGCTGACTGAACGGTCAGTGCTGATCAATGCTACGGCGCTATCGCCAGGTCTACTCACCCTTGTCGAGCTGCTGGTCATCGTTGCCGACGTACTTGCCCTCGCCTGTCCACGTCAGTATATTGCACCAGTCGTCCAGTTGCATTCGCCGAGCCTTCCTCTCAGAGCGGGAGGACCTTCCGCCGTCGTCTCAGCGACCATGGCTCACTCACCGTTGAGGCCGTGCTCCTGTACGAGCGTCAGCGACGAGACAAGCAAATCGTAGCTCTTTACTCACCTGAAGGATGTTCTCCCAGAAGGCGGTACCGATCTGGTTACCGGCTGCAAGGTCAGTGGTTGCGTTCTTGATGTGCGATGCGCCGCGGCTGTAGCTGCTCACCCTGTCCGACTGGAGATGTTAGTTCACCGTTATCTGTGTACCATAGGCTGCAAGCTTACCGGAGACGTTGACGATTTCTCGGCCCATGGTGTATCGAGTCTGAGGTAGGGGGGAGGGATGGATGGAAGATGGTTGAGGAGAAGGGGGTGCTGAAAGAGAGAAAGGGTAGGTGGGGGTCGTGTTGTCGCTGCTGCGTCCGTAGCGTACGGAGCACGATCCGAGAGCTCTGGCTCTGGCTCAAGCGCGCATTGCGCCAGGAGCTCGCTGCTGCCTCCACGCGTTGTATCCGGCAGTAAGCGCAACGGAATCAGATTCGACGCGACTTGTCGCGTTCGGCACGTGGTCTAGTGCCTTTCAGCGACTTGTTGACATCCTGCTCTCTGAGCTCTGAGCCTGACTGCGCGATTTTTCGGCAGAATGGGACTGTGCGCACATCTCTGCACTCTCATTTGCGCAAAAGACTCACTCCTGCAGCTCGGCAGATCGCAACGACTGAGCAGCTCTTTCCCACGTCTTGATCAGTGCTTTGAACTGCTGATCCTTGTCTGCGTTGCAGATTCTCTTGTGCTGGGCGAGCATCCCAGAGATGCATCGGCAAGGGAGGCGGCGATGGCCGGGCGCCACGGTGGAATCCGCCAAGCACACGTGGTGTGCGTCATACATGCGACTGGACTGTCCCTCGAGTGTTGCACTTCACAGAAATCCGCTTCTCACTTCGGGTGGTTCAGGCTGATTGCTCTGTAGCGCTTCCTTGACACTTGCTCTTCCGGGCGGCTCATGGCAGAGTCCAAGCTCACGCCAAGCATAGTGCACGGTGTGAGTCGCTTTGTGCGCCCTCCGGGGCTAAGTAGAGTTTCCGAATTAGAGAGAGGGAAACGGGGCCCAAGGTCGGTGAGACTGTTCCGCTGGAAAATATACGGTGTGCTCGTGATGATAGAGATAGAGTGATAACGCCTCGTCTAGGAAGCAAACTGCTTGCTGCTTGGCCGCGAGACCGCTCAATGGCTCAGTGCCCAGCATGATGCTGCTGCGTCTGCAGCGGCACTGGAACATGACATGTGGTGCATGGAGACGCTGGAGAGCTTACCCAAGTGCCCAAGCTTGCCCGGAGCTGCATGATCGGCTCTGGCTTCACAAACTTCTCAAGCCTCCCCATGATCAGCAAGCCGGAGGTCAGACGCATGCTTTGAACGAAGAAGCGAAGCAGTTGCCCCAGCCGGCACAGCTGCTTCTGCTCTTGCTGCGCCACAGACATGACGGCTGTCATAAGGGCTCGGTGAGACTCTCGTTCGACCAGAAGTAGCCTAGCCTGGCGTACCGTACAGTTTATCGTCCTACCATGCGCCGAAAGTCCGGAAGAGCAGCTCACCACCGCATGCCGAGAGCTTGGTACAGCGATGCAAACGAAGAGCGAAGGAGTGCGTAAGCCCTTTCAGTCATATACACCGGCAGGGGTACACGGGGCTAGACGATAGGGCACACTCGGTTGACGAAATGTACGGCCAGGGGTTTGAATCGCCGTCATGAAGGGGTAGGAGAGGGGGTACGTCACCACCCGAGCTTGAGGTGTCGTCGCAATCAAAATTATCTGCCCGTCACCTCCGGCTTAAGCTTAGCTGTGTGCACACACGACCACATTACAAGGTTCATTAGCTTGCTGATTGTGCAGACTTTCGGGTCGACCCGAATCTGTGCTCTTCTCTCCGATGTCAGTACGGCAAGATATGATATGTCGTGGCGTAGCCACCAATGGGTTTGGGTGAGTAACATGGATCGCACTACCTTAAGTAGTGCACGCAGTAGTGATCGACATATCTAGAGCGTCGTCAGCAACGTCACCAGGCACCCCAGGGATCAGAGGCGTGGGGTGCCAGGCGGCGACTTGGCTGATGGTGGCGTGAGAAGCTCACCAGCCGTAGGGCTCATCGGAGTTCGTATCGGCGACGTTCGCTCCAACCAAGACTACGGACAAGCCACGTCCGCCCCGAAGTTCTGTTCTCACAGCTACGATGTCAGGTTGT
Organism: Trichosporon sp. DN520; assembly: GCA_030347605.1. Lineage (NCBI taxonomy): Eukaryota > Fungi > Basidiomycota > Tremellomycetes > Trichosporonales > Trichosporonaceae > Trichosporon > Trichosporon sp. DN520. The sequence continues at coordinate 179,383 of JASJUY010000032.1, read as the reverse complement.
TGGCTCGGCGTGCTCGGCGCATAGTGCGAGCCGCACCATGCACGGCTGTCTTCCGAGGCTTGGACTTCTCACAAACTACTGCGATATGCCGTTGAGATTGTCCGCAGGCATGAGATACGAGCGACGGCATCCTGATGCCCTACTAGCCCGCGTCAATGGAGTGGGAATCCGATGCCAAGGGTCAGTTGTCTACGGAGGCTTTGACAGGCACGTTGGATACACACCTCTTGTCGGACGCAGAGTTTGAGAATCGGACCTGGCTGCTGTGCTTGTCCATGGCACGTCTACTACGCTGCCGCTCGACACGCAGCGGCGCTGAGCGCTGAACAATAAATGTTCAAGCCAGAGGGGACGCCCACCTCGCAACGGAGAGCTCAACAACAGCATGCCGCATTGAGCTCTGGGCTACGGACGAAAGCAATGATGCCCATCGCGGCGCCGTGTACGCCATGGCCCTCTCCCCTAAGATGTGCCCAGCTTTCCTTCGTGACGAGCTGCCACGCTGATGCTATGCGTGCTCATCGCTTTTTCGCGGCCATCTCTGAACTCTCGGCATCGATCGATCTATTTCGGCTGCCCAGCATGCCCAGACTAGCCAGACTACTGAGATCCGAACTGTAGCGCTGTGCTCGTTATGACTGTCCGATGGCATGGCGGTGCGGTGCGGCTACTCCTCTAGCGTGGATGGTTATAGCTCGCAGCCACTCTCCCTGATGTGCTAGGCAGGATCGGCTGGGAGCTAGAACACAAAGAACGCTGCTGTGCGCGTCGGCCTATTGATTCACACGCGCTGGGCTGAATGCCTGCCTGAATTGAGACAAAAGCCCAGACAACTGGATCACCGGAGACGATTAGCGGGGTCGTCGCACCGTGCGTCCGAAGTGGCTGATACAGTCTTGGACAGGGACCTGGAGCATCCGATTCCGATTTCTGCATCTCCAGGTGACGGCGGTACCCTGATGATGCTTGCAGCTCGCTCGCGACTTCCGGCTTGCATGGAAATCAGGCAGTACATAATATGCAGGCACCCTTGTAGTGTGCAGCAGGAACAGTGCTCATACGACAAGAGGCCAAGAGGAGTGAAAGTGTGGGCGGTCAAAAGTTCGGGTGTGCCTTGCTGCGACCAAGGGGGAGGCTAGCGTTCCGTGGCGCGCAGCGCTTCAGAGCCGAATTGAGATGAATGCCTGCCCGCCTGAGTACCTTGGATGTGCAAGGATGTTGCAATTTCACGGTTCCGGTCGGCAGTGCGCGACGGCCGTGAGACTGTGAGATGGGGTGATTTGCTGTACGCCTGAAACTTTGTCTGTCTGACTGATGTCTGAGCAGACCGGCAGACTTGGCTCTCGGTGGAACAGACTTGACCGTCCTTCGCTTGGCTGCTCTGATGGCCCTTGTCCCTCGTCCCTCAGCGCACCCCTGGTGAGTCGACGTCGGCCGCAAGCAGATCACGCACATGATGACGGTATGCGACCGCTGCGACCCCGCCCGACGACGTCCGCCGCGCCGCCGCCGCCGCGCGCGCCCAGCGACCATCGTCTTTGTCCCTGGCCCCTTGACTGCGGCGGCGTCCTAGACTGCCGTCCTTCCCCTTAACTCCCCTCCATCGCCTCCAGCGTATCGGCATAGCCTCTATTTTTTCTCCTGTCGCGCCCAGCGCCCAAGCGCCCAGCCCAATCCAGACAGCCATGCAGCCATGCACACAAGCGAAGGCGTCTGTCTATCGTTGCTTGCACCCCAACCGTACCACCCAACGCCCCACCAGCCAAGCCTAATGCATGCATACCAAGCCGTCTCTCTCTGCGCCCTACTCCTCAGATCTTGTGCCTCTGCTGCCCTGTCGTTGCCCCTCACTCGGCTCTCGCTCGCGTCCCTCCGATCCCTCCGCGGCGCTCACTGGAATACATCATCTGCAGCCTTGACGCTCCTATCTCCATCACTACCTCGCCTCAGAAGCTCGCTTCTTCTCTCATTATCTCATTCTTGGCTTTTACTACTTCTTGACTGCTCTATCATCACATTCTCGAGGACTCGCACTCGACGTCGACCTCGATAACGACCCAAACTCGTCGCAATACCGCCGGGCCGGCTATTGATAACGCCTCCACCGTCGTTCCTTGATTTGAACTCTGCCGCCCGATTATTTTCGCCAGCGGCCCTCGCAACTGCCAGTCAAGATGAGATCAACCGTTGCGCTCGCTGCTGTGCTGGCTATGCCCATGATGGGCGGCGCCGTTGAGCTCAGTGAGGACATGCTCAACAAGGTCTACGACCTCATGGGCTCCATGACCAAGCACACGTATGTAACACCACACTCCTGACCGCCCAACCGATAAAAGGGGTCAGGGCTGCATTTGCCGATCAGGTGTCACTATAATGCAGGAGGGAGGCAGATCAAGATGGCTTTTGAACCTGCGCTCGAGCTTCACCGCTCTGACTTCCTTTCCTAGACATGGCGACACCTTCGTTTCAGCATTACTGACATGACCACAGATGGGAGAATGGCTCTCAGGCCGAGGCTGTCGTCGAGTGGAAGCACCCGCAACTTTCAGTGTACCACCAGGGATCCGTGCCCATTCCCGATGTGACGAAAGACGACATTCCGGAGATTGTCCAGATCGCTAACTGGGCCCTCGTTAAGACACCGAAGACGTATACCCAGCAGAAGGACGCCGCTGCTCGTGCTGCTCAGAGTCAGACCAACTCGAACGTCGGAGGGCAGGGAGGCAACGGCCAGAAGAAGCGCCAGGAGTCAGGCACCCAAAGCGGCGCTGCTGCCCAGTCTTCTTCCCCATCGACGACGAACGCCGCCAACCCCGCCAAAAGTTCTCAGGTCAAGTGGCCGACTTGGGAGACCGTTCCGGCCAAGAACAACACTCAGCTCCCCGATGGAACTCCGATTGTCGACGATGCCGCTGCTGGCGACCCGGCTGCGCTCGGAATGGCGGTGGTCCTTGCAGGCAAGGCGACCGGCGACGCCGTGGTGAACAACACCAAGTACAGCGATGCCGCCCAGCGCCAGATCGACTATCTGCTCTACCACGTCCCGCGTGCCCCGAACGGAGCCATCTCGCACCGCCGCGATGAGGTCCAGCTCTGGGCCGACAATGTTTACATGGTTCCGCCTTTCTTCGCATACTACGGCGTTGAGACGCAGAACAAGACGCTCGTCGAGGAGGCGTACAACCAGATCAAGGCTTACCGCGATGGCCTTCGTCACGCGGACAACAATCTCTGGCAGCACATCATCTACAACGAGAACATTGACGACGGACTCTGGGGCACCGGCAATGCCTGGGCTGCTGCCGGCATCGTGCCTGTGATCGCCACGATTCAGCAGTCGCAGTACAAGGACGAGATGAAGGACGAGCTCAAGGATTTGAAGAGCTGGGCCGACGAGATCATGAAGGCTGCGAAGGACAACATGTCCGAGAATCACATGATTCGCAACTACGTCAACAACGCTTCGTCGTTCGAGGACTCGTGCGCGACCGCTCTTATTGCGGCTACTGGTCTCCGCATGTCGACCCTCGGCCTGACGAACGACTATGTCAACCCGTCACTGCAGATGCTCTCCGCCGCGTCGAAGAACGTCAACGAGACCGGCTACCTGACGCATGTTACGAACCCGATGCTCTTCAAGGTTGAGGGTGACAGCTCGCCCGAGGGCCAGACGTTTATCATCCTTGCCTACGCAGCGTACAAGGACTGGGTCTCGCAGGGCAAGCAGGGCGTCGACAAGAAGCACAAGAAGAACCCGCTCGACGACTCGTCCGCTCTCACGACTAAGGCCAGTGTCTTCGGCACGCTCGCCGCTGTCACACTGTCCCTCTGGGCCATGCTCTAAACGCCCGTGGCGTTCATGGCGTCTGGATCCACGCCTCCTCGATCCCTCAAAATTCTTGTCCATTCGAACATTTCGCATACCCTACATTCGCCTCCACCACCACCATGGCTTGTGTCTCATCCCATACATCGCATACTAGACGGCTGCGCCCGTTCCACATTACACTTAACCAGTTTCATACCATACAGTCGCTGAGCGGAATCCGCCGCCGCGGCGAATAGATAATGCATTCGCAGGTTTGTCCGGGCAGTGACCGCATGTCCGTGCAGAGGTGCATGTGAGGCCGCCGGTGAGGCCTGACGGTGGCGTGTGCGAGGCCACAAATGGTAAGGGTGCGAGTGATCGTCGCCCGGCCCGAAATCCTGGCTGCGTGGGGCCGAGCGGATTCGTTGAACCGCAAGAGCGGGGTCAGGCTGGCACATGCACGCGTGCACAAGTGCAACCTAGGCGGCCGGCGATTTCGCATGACGATGACGTACCTGCGTCTACCGTGCCAGCCGGCCAAGCTCACCGGCATTCAGTTACTCCGGACGCTACGCTACCACTTATCTACTGACCACATCGTCTTGAGAACACACATCCACCCTCTGTCTATCTTGAGAATATCTTAAACTACACGCTCTGCACTACAGAAGCGACTGCAACCTACTGCCCCTCCTTTCACCACATTCAACTACTGGAAAGCAAAATCACAACAAACGTTCGTTTCCCACACCCATGACCTCCGATCTGAAGACCGTCACCGTCTACGGCGCGACGTCGTACACTGGCAGCAACCACCTGGTGCCGTACCTCGACAAGAACTATGCTGGCCAGGTGCACCTGATCATCGCTGGCCGCAACAAGGCTAAGCTCGACGCGCTCAACGCCTCCCTCTCGGGCGAGAACGAGAAGTACCGCTCCGTCGCGGCGCTCACTCTTGACGACGCTGAGGCTGTCAAGAAGCTCGTCGAGAAGAGCGATGTCATTATTAACCTTGCTGGTGAGTATATTGCCGAGGATGCTTCCCTCGTCGTGGTCGCTGTGTGTTCTCCTGCGCTGCCTCGCACCTGTGATTCCCCTACCTCGTGGGCCCCGTCGCGCCCCTCTATGCCCTTCTATGGCGCATGGGATGCCGGATCGGCGACGACGCTCGTTGGAACGTCTTTAGCGCCCTCATCCGTCTTCCAGCGATCCCTCGATGTGCATGTGCATGCTCATATGGGGAGGCTACGGGTAACAAGCAAGCGGTACAGCGAGGCATAGCGCGGAACAACGTGCTGGCGGAATGGGTTTCACCCGAATGCCCCGCCTACAGCCTACCACCCTGGGTGACAGGTGACCGACGGGCACGGGGTGGACTCCGCGTCTCGATCGGTCACCAGCCCGACTATCGTTCGGGCATGCTCAATGGCTATGTTCGAGCCGGAGGTTGCGCATGCGATCGTCGTTGTGCATGATGCGGGTCCCCGAAAAACGTAATGGACGAGTGCATGTGGCTGACATGATCAGGTCCGTACGGACTGTACAACGCTCTCGAGCTTATTGGCGCTTGCGCCGAGGCCGGCAAGCACTACCTCGACCTGAACGGCGATGTCGGCATGCTTGCGACGGACATTGTCCCTCGCTGGGACTTTGCCGCGAGCCAGTCTGGCGCGGTCATCGTGCCGATGTGCGGCTTCGAGTCTGCTCCTGGGTGAGTAACTCTACTTCAAGCTGGGCACCCTCATGTTCTAGCTGACGTTCAGTGACCTGATCGTGTACGAGGCTCTGCGCACCCTGCAGAACCACGTCGGGCGCAATGTTGGCATCAAGCACAGCTCCACTTTCTACGACATCGACGGCACCGTCTCTGGCGGCACGATGGCCTCGGTCGAGGCGGGTATCCAGGCCGGCTCGCACGGCGATGCGCTGAACGAGTCCATCCTTCTCGGCCAGGCGACGCAGGTCCCCACTCCCCGCCTGAAGCTCGTCTACGAGCCTCCCGTCCGCGTAGCCGGTGCGCCGAAGTACGGCGCCTTTTTCATCCAGTACATCCCCAACCGTGCCGTCCTGCGGCGTACGTGGCATCTCCTCCGTCTCCCGCCCACGAGCGTGAGCCACAAGTCGAACGAGCAGTTCTCGGACGACAGCGAGCCCGTCCCCGCCGACCACGTCGTGTTCGAGGAGGCCATGAGCGGCATCGGCGCGCGCAAGATCACCTCGTGGTTCACGGCCTTCTACACTTCGCTCGTCATCATGGTCTTCGGCGCGCTTTATGTCTCCTCGGCCATCTTCCGCCGCATCTGCTCCCCGTGGGTGCCTAAGGCTGGCGAGGGACCTAGCATCGAGGACTGCCGCAAGGGCAGCACCCACCTCATCAACGTCTCTCTCGCCCACGACGGCACCGTTATCAAGACCGACTACGTCGGAAAGGGCGACCCGGGTTACAGCCACACTGCCATGCTCATCTCCGAGTGCGCGCTCTCCCTCGTCCTTCCTGCCCCCAAGGGCACCAAGCTCCCGCCCCTCGCTAAGGTTGGTGGCGTGCTCACCCCCGCCACCGCGTTTGGCCAGGTCGCCGTCGAGCGTCTTCGCCAGGCCGGTGTCGCCGACATCAAGGGCCAGATCGTCCAGCCCCTCAACGGTGCCCCGGCCGAGAACAAGAAGGACCTGTGAGCGGGCCGTATCGAGAAAAAATGTAAGGACCCATAGGCAGAGCGGCAGGTCCATTTGTCCGGTTATGTCAGTCTTATGAATGCATCTTTGTATCGTCTTGCATCGTTGCAGCGTCGAGGAGGGCAGATAGTCATACATTATGATACATCTAACAGGGAGTACTGCTCACATGTCTGCTCGATCACTCATCGACGGCCATCCTGTCGTCGCCTTCATCATCTTCTCCCTCCTCCTCATCATCTTCTTTGGCCTCGACCTCGGACTCCGCGGCGAGGCTCCGGCGGCTGCGCGTTGTCAACCCCGTGGGCGTGCTCGGCGCGTTCTTGCCAGACAGCGGGACCTTGGGACTCGTCTGTACCCGGGACTTCTCCTTCTTCTCGGCTGCCTTTTCGCTCTCGTCTTCCTTCGGGGCCGCTTGCCGCGCATGCGAAGCCTTCTTCATGATGGCGTTGGGGAAGGCGGGGTTCGTGCTACTCGTCAAGGGAGGTAGCTCCTCATGGCCCTTGTTCACGGGACCCTTCACCTCGTCGTCCTCGTCGTCCTCGTCTTCTTCCTCCTCCTCTTCTGATGAGGACTCGGCGCCGGATCCAGGAGCCTCAGCCATCTTCTTCTTGCGGAGCTCGAGAGCCTCAGACATGCTCATAGGTTGCGGAACCACGTCTGCTTGTCAGCTTGGTCAAAACCACGTTTAGGTAGCTGGGGGGAGGGTTGCAGGCTCAGTGAGAAGATTAGTCGACCTCTGGCCCCCTCAAAGAGGACCAATCTGAGCGATTCTGATACTAAAGATTACATCCTTGCCGTTGCGCCACCCCCAGGCAGAGTTCTTGCGGATTCGATCTCTGATCGCCGCAAGACCCTGACGCGAGCGCCATGGATTCAGACTCACCAGCCAAGAAGCCAAACTCGTCGCTGCGCGCGACCACATTCGCCATGTCGCGGTAGTTGACTATGCGCCGCTTCTCGAGCCGCGCCTTCGTGTATCCTTCCTCCATGAAGTGCTTGATGAAGTACTCTGTCGCAACGCCGACGAGAAACACGGCCTCGGTCGTCATCATGTCCAGGTCCTTGTCGGCCTTGACGATCTTCTTCAGTCGCGCCATGGGGAAGATGGTCGTGCCGGGTTGCTTCTCGGCGAGGGACTGGCGCGACTTGATCACGCGCTTTTTCTTCGGCGCTGCTGGGTCAGCTTCATACAGCAGAGCACCTAGCTGGATGGGGGTAGAGCAAGCATGGCAGGTGGACTTACCCTCATTGTCTCCCGCGGGCTCGATGCCCTCCGCACCTTCGGCATCGGAGTGATGCGACTGCTCCTCGTCGCCGTGTGGTCGCTCGGACGGAGGCTGCTCATATTCGACCTCCATGGTGGATGTGCAGAGAGCAACGGTGAGACGCGCCAGATGACGGACGCCAAACAGGGCGCGCGCCGCGAGCGGAACCAAATTACAAGTCATGTCCTGACCTCATACGTCAGGTGTGTACCTGTGGCACCGTCTCTCTGCAGTCTACAAAGTGAAGCGCTGCACTGTTGCAAAGCAAGCCACGCAGTGATGCTGAACTAGGGCGCGATCAGCTCTCCAGCAGCATTGAAGCTCTCGAACTCGCGACCAGCGACGATCCAGCCCTTGAAAGGCGCATCGCCCTGCGTCGTGCCGAACTTCTCGCCATTGCGGAGCAGTCTAGTCCAGGAAGTGGACACGCCCGGCGCCGTCTCTCCACGCAGGAGAGCCTTGCGAGTGCGGTACGCCTCGTCCTTGAGCTCGAAGTACGTTTTGTCGTCGAGCTTCTCCTCCGGGCGCACACGTCCAGACAGCTCAAGGTACGCGCGCAGGAGCTCATACTTGCACAGCCGGGAGCGCATCTTCGGCTTGACGAGCTTGTGTCCCGGTGCCTTCCATGCAGAGCTCTGCACGCAGCCGTCGACAAGGACCTCGTTCTTCCCAAGCGAAGGGACAGCTGAGAGACAGGTTGGGCTCGTCGCAATAGCTTTGCCCTCTCGCTCAATGGCTGACTTTGAATACTCAAAGTCCGCTTCTGTCAGGTGGACTTGCGGCTTCTGCTCTATCGCAAGGCGGCCGAACAGCGCGCGCTGCGCTTCCTTGACGATACTAGCCCGGTAGGCCGTCAAGTCGGTTCCTTCCGGAGGCTCAACGCCTCCGACAACGATGTGGTCGAGATAAATTGGAGCGAACAAGTTGGACAGCAAACCTCCCTGCAGCCCGAGAGCTGACCAAAGGGCAATCTTGTCCGAGCACGAGAAGGACACGCTAGCGAGCGAGTCGGCGCGCCCTGGCTTTGTTCTGATCGCACCATAGGTCTCATAGCCCTTGCGTCCGCGCACAGCGCCGTCTCCCGTCCGCGTCAGCTCTGGTGCGGCTTCGAAGGCCTCGCGAACCGAGGTGTCCTGGTGCATCGCCGTATGAAGCGTCGATGCGTCACCACACTGTTGTCAGTTGTCATGAACGACGGACACCCAACGTACGGGAAGGGCAGACACGTAAAGCCATACTTCCACCCTTGGAGCGAGAGAGAATAGTGATCCGTCCCAGTCGAGAAAGTCTGAGCGGCCGTCGTGAGCGGCTTCTGCCTCAGCGATGAGCCACCGCATCAGCCCGCGCCTCGCAAGGACTTCCGCGTGACTGTCGTGTAGCGTGTCGCCGAGCGGTGGCAGCTTCGCGGCCGGGAGGCACTTGACGCCTGTTCCGAGAGCTATCGGAGTCACCTCTCCATTCTTTGTGAGCGATATTGAGGCAAGGATCGTCCACTCCGCCACACCGTTGTCGCGCACTCGAGGCTTGCCGTGCGCCGGCAGGCTAGCGTAGAGCTCATGCGTTGCCGAGACGACACGATCGATGTCCGCTTGATCAGTTGGCGCCCGGGGTAGCTCGGCCTTGGGTGCGACGCTGACAGGCTCGGGTTCTACCTGGCCGTGTACCGTAGCCCAGGCAATGACGTACGGAACGACCAAGCCTGCCGCAGCACAGTAAGCCGGATTGAAACCAAAAAGCGACAGCGAAAGAAAGCCGGGAAGCGTATAGGGTATGAGGCGCTGATTGAGCCGCTCGCGTGCGCTTGTCATGCTCGAGCGGCTCCGGTGCTGGCGATGACGGAGTGACGATATGCGGCGAGAAGCGTCAATCTGACCTTCAAGTGGCCGATCGGCCGGAAATCTCAGCACAATGACGTGGGTGTGATAGGACCAAAATCCATATAAAGGGAAGGCTCACATGTCCAGCCTTGGCTGCCGCCGCTCGTGGTCGCCACTGTTATCGACGGAAGCAAATCGCTGGACCTGTTTGCTCATCTGCATCTGCTCACGCGCATCGGTCTGTTGTGAGGTTGGACTGGACGTCGACTGCATCAAGACCGCTGGAACATCACGACCTCGGCGCATCCAGCGAAAAAGACAGCCATGTCCGCGCGCCCATCGCCCGCCGGGTCGCCCGCGCCGAATCGGCCGCCCCCCATTAACCTGGAGGGCATCTATGCCAACATCCCGATTCTTATCAACCGCGTGCGGAACGGCCAGCTGAATGCGAACCAGATTCCACCGGTGAGTCTACCCTTTGTTATTCAAGAATGGGGCTCGGGTTGGTCTCATCTCTGCTCCCTATAGCTTGCGGTTCCTGTTCGCTCGTCATGACGACTAGTTGCTGACAAATAGTTGCGCAACCTCCTCGCGAACCATGCGAAGGACATCATCGTCTTCCACGCGCGTTTGGGCAAGCCGAATCCGCTGCTGAGCCTCCCGGACGTGCTGAACCCGACGAAAAAGGTTGGCAACAATGAGGCGATCACGACCGAGGCGCTCTTCCTCCAGTCCGTCGCCGCAGGAATGAATCAGGCGAAGAACATCCGCGCCGACCCCGCGTTCGTGACTGCCATGGCGGCCAAGCAGGCAGCCCTGCGGCAGCAGCAGGTGCGCCCGCCTGCACCTGCCCCAGCTCCGGCGCCAGCGGCTGCTGCGACGGCTGCTCAGCAACAGCAGCAGGCTGCCGCTGCTGCCAGCGCGGCGGGCAAGGCGAGCCCGGCTGGTCCCGGAGCTGCGAGCCCCGCGAACGCGAGCCCGGCATCGACGCCAGCAGCTACTCCTGCCGCGACGCCGGCTACAGCACCAGCCGCCCCGAGTCCGGCACCTCCACCGCCACGGCCGCCAGCAGCACCGAGCATGACGGTGCAGGAGGTGCGCGACCTGATTTCGCTCACTAACGACGCGCGGAACAGGCGCTTCGAGACCGAGCCCGGACTCAAGCAGCGCTTCCTGAGTAGCTACACGTTCTACCAGCGGCGATCGCAGGCGAACGCTGCGCGCGCACAGCCGGCGTCGGGTCAGGCGTCGCCTACGACGTCTGCTCCACCAACACCGACTGCCCAGCCAGCTCCGGCACCGCCACCGCCGCAGCCCGTTCGCCAGCCGAGCCCGCCCCAGGTCATCCCACCCCCCGAGCCAGAGGGCCCGAGAAGGAAGAGAAAGCTCAGGGAGTACATGAAGGAGACGGCGCCGCACCTCAAACTCGAGCTTGGCATGGACGACGTGTTCAGCGAGATCCTCGACTCGCTCGTCGATACAGCGACGAAGGACGCGATCCGCCTCGCGGCGCACCGCAAGAGCAACCGTGTAGAGCTCAAGGACATGGCTATGGTGCTGGAGAACTACCACAACGTTGTCGTCGATGGATTCAACGTGCAGGTGCCCAAGAAGGTGCATGTTGAGCCAGAGCGCAAGGGGCGTGGCGTTGTTCTGCGCCGTGGAGGAGCGGCAGGGAAGAAGGACGACGAGTAGATACAGAGTCTTGGAGCAGCTTGTTGTATTTATATCACACAGCGTACATGAAGCGTACAAGAGTACATACACTAATCTTCGTCGCGGTAGATTGTGAATCCGATGTTATTCTCATTGTTTTCCATCTCGGTGGCTGTCCCAGGCTCAGAACTCGGAGGAGCCGGAACAGCTGGCGATGTAGATAAGGACTGAGGGTTGCTCATCTCCTTCTCCTCCTTCACGGTCTCGTGAGTGGGTGCTGAGGGCTGCTCCCCGACTGAGAGGGGAATCGACGACATCCCAGCTTCAATCCCATACACTGTCGTATCGAAACCCGCACTCTGCTCGAAGTCTTCGGCTGCCCTAAGTAGAGTGAAGAACCTTCTGAAATCCGGCTCTGGCTCGTAGAAGAACTCCTCGTGATTCAGGTTGAAGCGCACCTGCTTCTTCTGCCGTTTGCGAGGCTTCTCCTGTGATGGAGGGGACGAACGGATCGACTCGACTTTGTCATCGCTGCCGGGCTCCTTGACCGTCAGCTGGAATCGCCCACCTAGCTTACCTCGTCGCTCTCCGACTCTTCGTCGACCTCAATCTCTTCCAGCTCTGGCACTTCACCTATGCTCTCGAGGCGCTTGTCCGGCTGCTCGACTTCGCTGACTCCCAGCCAGACATCGACGGGGGCAATGGTAGGCGTGGGAGGCGCTGGTGTCTTCGGATCCAAGCTGTTCGTCCCGGGCTGCTGCAGGTATGTGAAGTTTGCCCACGCCTCGGGTCGCCGCTTGAAAATTGTCTGCGACAGGGTGTGCAAGCCGGGCTTGTGGTAGGGGGCGATGACGGAAGCTGGTGGCAACGTCGGTGTCTCCGGGTGTCAGTGATGCTCTCTCACGTCTTCGTTGACTCCATCGTCTCCAGAGCACTCACCACGCGGCCGACCCCCTCATGCCCCAAGCGACCGCTCAGCACACACATGCTCGATGTGACTTCAGTTGCCATGGTGTGTGGCCTTCCAGCATTGATGTTGTCCGGCTTGAGCAGTAGCTCGTCTTCGGAGCCGTAGTCTATCGGCTCCTCGGCGTGACTGGTCTCTTGCTCTTGGGTCTCCGTTAACCGGTGCAAAGTCGATGTTCTCGTGATAGAAGAGTTGTCAATGTCAACATCCGCTGACGAGGTCGATGCATTATTCATACGTTTTGCGGACTCTTGGTCACGGCGATCAGGCCCCCGCAGGCGGTGCTCCACTAACATTCTGGAGCGAAAAATGGGCGTGTGCGGCGCAGGGGCTCCAGACTGTTGCGTGTGCGTTGTGTTTGTCTTACGAGGTGGGTAGGGCGCTGCATTCGCACGGCGCGGGGTGCTTACAGACCCATTTTGAAGGTGGCGTCGATGTGCCGTCTCCGATGGATGAGGGCGACGTTGACCCAGTCGACGAAGTAGAGGCTCGAGCCGGATCTTGACATCGCTACTCAACGCGACATCGCCCGGCTCATCGCCTCCTTCTCCGAGCAGTCCGCCAGACTGACGACGACCTTGTGATTCGGAGCTCGAGCTTTGGCGACCGCGATCCAGCTCGGACCTCTGCACAGCGCCTGAGGTGGGGCTCCGAGTGTCTGTGATCGGATTTCTGTTCTCTGATGCAGGCTCGTCGTTTCCTTCGTGAAGGACGCCCCGGTGACCGTCGTCGTGATAGTCGCGTGGCACCACAATCGGGCCTGCTTCGGTAATTTCTGCGTTCAAGTCGCTACTTTTGCTTGGGTGTCCGTTCGTCTGTGCACATTGCGTAGGCTCAAGGGTGTCTGTAATAGCTTGCTCGTTGAGGGAGAAGGACTGCAGTGATTCGGACAGATCGTCTTCAAATGATAGGCACTCTGTCTCTCGCTCAGTCGCCCTTTGTCCTGGCCCTGCCGCAGAGATGGCCATTTCCGGGGCTGCTTCAGAATCTCCCAACTTCTCATGTGCCGCGAAGGGTGAATGACGGAGTTTGAGGTAAGCATTCTCGAAGGCAGCGTGTTCATTGTCGAAGTCCGCGTCGAAATGGCGAGGATCTTCGACTTTGTCCTGCTGAGGAGGTACGATGGGCGGCAAGGGAATGGTCATGTTCGGTGGATAGTGAAGCTCGATTGGTTTCCCATTACAGCTTACGATGCCGTGCGGTGTCCAGAGCAACTGAATGGGTGTCGAATGACGAGGAGGTGGACGCTCGTTACCAATGCGAACTCTGTCCTCGCTGTTATAGCTCGTGAAAGCGGCTGGCGGTTCGCGATCGAGTTGCATTTCAATCTCGGGCGGCCACTCAGCTGGGAGCGGAGCGCTCTCTATCGTGTGAGGGTAGGTCTGTTGCCGAACTGCGTTACCAAAGCAGCCAGCGCTGAGCACGCCCTCGGGACCGGGATCGCGACCATATGGCTCGCCAACGAACGGGCCGAGAGACTGGACATCCGCCTGTGGCATCAGCAGCGGAGGTTAGAGTAACCGGTCGATGTCGTGCATACCAGTGCTGTCACCGTGCTTGCTGATTGTGCCCATGATTCTTCCGTTTGCAAACCTAGATTTTCCCACAGTCTCTGACGATCCCGAAGACGTTCTCGTCGCACCCGGGCACCGTTGGCTTGGATCCGAGCTTTCTCTGGAATGAGAGAGGGCCTGAGTGCAGTGTGAAGTTTGCCCGCTGGGGAATGGCAGTTTTTCACAAGATTATCGTACCTGGTATTCAGTGAGTTCCGGCGCTTCTTGCTCGCGGGCATGTTGGTTCCGCGCTAATGTACAAGCTCTGTGAGAAGGGAATGTACAACGAGCGGCATCGTGAATTCTCAAGAGCGTGAGCGTGTAACTCGTGGGAAAGGTGTGATGTGCGCCAGCGATCGCCGCTTGAAACGACGTTGGCCGCGAAGGTCCGTCATCTTGGTGTCGATCAGTCCGCCGGAGGCAGCTTTGTGGCGCAGCAATACTCATCGTCGAAGTCGCTTTCGACGGTGTCAGCATCATACATTACCCCAGTCACATTGAGCCAATCCAAGTGCGTGCAAGAGACATTGTCCGCTGCGCTGGCCGGGCTTGCTTAGCCTGGGCGGCCGAGCGGCATTTGATCCTGCGGCGCCCTAAGGACGAGGGCGTACGGCCGTGCACTCTGACTCCCTCGTGCCCTCGTGTTGGTAGCCCCCATTGTCGAAGCTATGTCTGCCATGTCTGGGCCACGGAATGGAAGCGCCCCTGCCCCTCGTAAAGCGCCACCAGTGCGAGTCTGGCCCTCCAGAATCGCTGTGCTGCTGCGTCCAGTTCATCTTCAGATTTTCACGATTGCTCTAGGTGCTCAGGTGCACTTGCACGCCACAGTGATTGTAGGCACTGGCTGCACGTCAGCCTGAACGTCGGGGTCCTCCGTCATCTCAAGAGGCCCGCAGCTGTATGATCACCGCCCGGCAACTATGCCCTGCTGACCGTCGCAGAGACAGTGGTGGTCATACGCAACGCCTACGACATCCAAAAGTGCGCACACTGCCTTCGAAAGAACGCCCCTCACGTGTGTGGACCCCTTGGCACGCCCGTGCACCCCAACGCACGATCTTCTAGCCGACCGGGCCGTCCATCACAATGTATTTCAGCATCGCGTCGTCCATAGCTTCGCCGCAGCTACCGGTAAGAAACGCACTGACCTCTTGAGCACTCACCACTCCTCCGTTGCGCACAACCCCTGGCCACGGCAACCTTCATCATGCCTTTCACGTCAACACGTCCCCCTGTCAGTACCTCATCATTCGCTTCTTTCTCCTTCACACAGCTACCCCCGCCTAGCTCTTCCTGTGCGGTACACTCTCTTGATCACGACTGTCATAACTCCAATTGCGCGCCTGGGGCGTTCCACTGCTTCCTCACCCCACCTGAGCCTGCGCCTGTACCTCTGGAACGAACGACTTCCGCAAGTAGTCGAGTATACTCGATGTCAGCGCCTTTTCCTAGCCGGCCGGCCTCAGTTGATGGCATCCACTTTGTCCAGAAGAGGGATCTCAACCCTCTCCGTCATCGTCCGCACAAGTTCGCCATCTACTTCTTCAATGCGCTTCGAGCCACAGCCCTCTTCCGCATCTGGCACATGCTGCTATTCCTTGGGGGATGGTCGACTATGGTCGTCGTTGTGTCTGATAAGACCGAAGCAGATCTTGGTATCCCCACGATCATGATCACTGTAAGTGCTGTGTGCTCAAAAAGGAGATTGGCTGATGTCCCCAGGTGCTTGGTAAGTAAAGTCGTGTGGGAACATTTCGAAAATGCCATAGCGAGGGGCGCCTGGCGATGCGGAATGTGGCGCGCAGTGTGCCGGGAACCGTGACGGCCCCGGATGGCTTAGATTGTTCTGTGCTTTAGCTGACACGTCCAGGTGTACTGCTAGGTTTGACTCTCAGTTATCGTACTTCCTCAGCGTACGAGCGTTACCAGGAGGGTCGTAGAATGTGGGCTCAGATTATCCTCACATCGCGCAACTGGGCTCGCACGGTCTGGTACCACTGCCCCGACAGCCTCGAGACGGAGCCACTTACGGATCCTCAGGCGAGAGCTCGGGATGAAGCTCGCGCAATTATCGAGAAGAAAACAATCGTCCAGCTCGCGCTTGCCTTTGCAGTATCTGTAAAGCACTATCTGCGTGGCGAAGAGGGCATCTACTACGAGGATCTCTACCACCTTGTCAACTTTATTCCCTCCATCGATCTCCCTTCCGGCATGGCTATGGGCAATGCCAACATGCAGTCGGATCTACCCTCCTTCAGTGCCACTCGTCCACTGCACACCCGCAGCCTCAGTGGTCTCAGCAAAGAGCCGACCTTCGTAACGCCCGAAGCGCCGCCTTTCCTTCGTCCCGCTGACGATCCGCCGGAGTTCGACTGGAGCTCTTTGTTCCGCTTCCACAAGAAGAACAAGGTGGCTGACGAGGAGAAGGCAAGGCAGGCACAGCGGACTGAGACGATCCCCATGCCATTCAGCTGCAACAACATCCCTCTCGAGATCACGATGTTCATGTCGAGCTGGGTAGCCACGATGGAGAAGCGGAAGGTCATCGGCGTTCCGACGATCAATCAGCTCTACTTCTGTCTGAATCAGCTGAACGAGGCGCTGGCGACGCTCGAGCGTATCTTGACGACGCCGATTCCGTGGTCGTTCAACGCTCACATCTGGGAGATCAGTTGGATCTATTGTCTTGCCCTGCCGTTCCAACTTTACGGCGGAGGGTTTGGCTACATCAGCATCCCAGCGTGCGTCCCTTTCACGTTTATCATTAACTGACGGCACAGCACTGTGATCGTCGGCTACATCATTATTGGATATGCCTCTATTGCGGAGGAGATCGAGCAACCATTCGGCTATGTAAGTTGTGCACCCATGCAGCTTTCCAGCCTGCGACTGAAGCTGACTCCAGGACCGTAACGACCTAAACCTGAGCTACTTCTGCCGACACATTATCGCTCGCGAGCTGGACGCTATCACCGCCCGCCCGCTCGTCGACCCCGATGAGTACGTTTTCACAAGCCTGAACCGACCGCTTGGCGACTGCGAGCCGAGCGCCGACCGTCTTGCCGAGAAGAGTGTCGAGGTTATCCGCAGCCGCCTTGCAGTTACTGGCCTCGTAGGCAGCCGGACCACCGCCAAGACGCGCATGCAGTATCCCGAGACAGAGTTGGGCATGTCAACTCCGCCAGGCACCCCTCGGAGCGAGTCGAGAGCTTCGTTTTCGTATCCGCCACGCTCTTCGCCGCTTGCCCGCACGCCCCCCATGAGCCCAAGGCCGTCTGCAGACGCGCGCACGTAGCTAGGCTGTGGAGCCACATGCCACTTTGCTACCACTGCCGCGGCTAGGCCAACGTCGCAAGTCACTCGACCGACACGCACTCAGTGCACTCCTCGCCGTCTGCCCCGGATATGGCAGACATGAATCCCTCAACCTCACCGACACTGCAATTGTATCCTACCCTACCCTTGTTCCCTTTTGTGCCCATTCTATTGTGTACCACCTGCATATTACTTATCACGCCCGACCTGATTCCCAGCAGACCATGGCCTTCAGCGCCACCCATATCCCCTACACTAGAACGATCAACTGTCAATGAATGACTGCGAGCAATGCAATTCATCACTTGTGTCCAGAGAAAAAAGGAGAAGAAACGTATACACATGTCCCAATGTGGTTGCGCAGCGTGAGATCAAGCCCGAACACATTCCTGTGGAGCGTCGATCGTGGTGGAGCAACCGGCAGACGCCTCATTGATCGACCACGAGTGCCCTTCTGCTTCTTCTAGGCAACTGACACGAGTGGCGCAAGTGATGGAACGATTAGGATGTCCGAGGGCTATACTTCTGTCTCCTATACGGTGCAGTTCGGGCCGCTGATATGCTTCTGGTGCATGCATGAGACGCTCACCGTGTGTCTCTGCGTTCATCGCATCTTGCACACTTCTGCCTCAATCGACTGCAAGGGTCGTCGTATAAAACTAGTAACTTGGAGCACCGTGGGAAGCCTGTATTCTGCGGAAGGCGTCCTCCGACCGCGAATTGTTCAGCGTCCGGCCGCGACTTGTTCAGCGTCATGTGCACGACATCGCGTCTCCATAGTAACACGTCCAAATTTCGACGTGGGCCATTCGGCCATTGCATGGTATTTTCTTCCAAGAATTGACTAGGCGTTAGATACCACTCTGATGCACCTCCGTATTCTCTTAGAGGAGCATAAGAAGCCAAAGGGAAGAAACGGGCACACCGCAAAGAGCTTCGACTGTGGTCGCTACTCAGCGCGTGGCGCCACTGCCAGCCGGCGGTCACACTATGGATATTAACGGAGTGGAGGATCGTGGGAAACTTGCGTTTTGCAGAAGGCGTCCTCCAACGGCGAGTGTTACATGCACGGCATCGCGATTCCATAGTAATACGTCCAACTTGGGCCGCGGGCCACTCGACCCTCACTTCATGTTTCCTTTCAAGAAGCGACCAGGTGTTGGAAATCACTCTGATACACCCCTTTCTCCGCTTAGAGAAGCATAAAAACCCAAAGTGAAGAAACGGGCACATCGCAAAGAGCTGCTAATGTTATCGTATACAGCACCTGGCGCCACCGCTGGTCGGCGGTTACAATATGAACGTTGATGGAGTGAGGATCGTGGGGGACCTAAATTGTACGGAAGGCGTCCTCCGACCGAGCGTAATATGCACGGCATCGCGCTCTCATAGTAACACGTCTGACTTTGGCCGCGGGCCATTCCGCCCTCGCAACATATAGCCCCCCGAAAACCGCCCAGGTAATGGATATCGCTCTGATACACCTCTTTCCGCTGTTAGAGGAGCATGATAAGCCAAATTGACGAAACGGGCACGTTGCAAAGAGCGCCGAAAGTGCCCTCTACCAGTGCGTGGCGCCACGGCCGGTCGGCCGGTCCCCATTCGCTGCTCCGCACAGACTGTGCCAGAAATCGCAAGCCTACACACTCCAGGCAGTCTTGGGGAGAAACGCATGCGGCTCAAAATGGACGAAAAGCACGAATGAGTAGAAAAGACACCGTGGGAAAATCAAAATGTAGCGAAGGCTTTCTCCATGGCCGCGTAACTTTCAAAGAAGTTTTGGTGCCCAGGAAGCCAAACTTTGGATGCGGCTCTTCCGTGCCACGACGCGTTCTGTGCTTCCAGACTTCGGGCATTTGTGGTTCTGTGTCTTTTCGAGCTCTTCCGTGAAGACGCATCTTGCAGCTGCATCGACGGGCTCGCGGGCACGGTGCAAAAGTGATCGGGTTTGGGCTTTCGGGGTTCGATCTGCATTCGCCACTAACACTGAGGATGTCAGCCACTCCGCACACACAGCACAGGTACCTGTAACACACCTCTGTGTAAGACATCGGACCTCAGCCGTGCGCCCTGATTTCGCCAGGTTCCACGGCTTCAGGCCGACCGTGGGAAAAAGAGATTGTAGCAAGCCCCTCCTCCGACAGCGAATTGCGCGCGGGGACGCATTCGGTGAAAGTTTTGGCTTAACTTTGCACGCGGCCCATTCATGTACAAGTTCGCTTTACGCGTCCTGCTTCATGCTGGTGACATATAGACTCCTTAGCTACCTATTTCTCTGTAGTGCAACCCCTGCATGCTCTGTGGCAAGTGTGGTGCACGCTTGAAGTTGCTTGAGTTTCGACATTTGGAGCGGCGAAGAGTGGCACCTATGAATTTCGAGGTCACCTAAGCCATTCCGGGATGACCTCATCCTCATGCATCGGATGTGTCAGCTCAGATCCACACTGAGATACAACTATTACAAGGCACACAGCACACACTCTTCAAGTCTTCGGGACCCACGAGAGCATGCCTCCAATCTGAGGACCGTGAGTGGCGTTTCAGCCGTGGGAGATTTTGATTCTGCGAAGGCTCGTCTCCGACCGCGCGCGCCGTTGAACATCGTGTCTTGCCGTGGTAAGTTGCGCGTGTTGTTCACGTGTCAGGCAGTGCCAGAGCCTCTCCGTGCTCAGTGGATCAGTGCGGTCTATGCTGAAGGTCAAAGCGGGTGCACGTTCTGAGCCACGAAGCACCGATGTGACTCTTTCGCGACGATTGCACTTGCCCTAGGTCGCATGCCTTCGCACCAAGTGTTGGTGTTGAACCGCAGTGATTTGTGGCTCTGAGAACAGAAAGTTCAAGATGTGACAGAAGGATTGCGGTCTTAGGGGTTTAGGGGTATTCTCGTTTTCGGCGCCGGCGGCTGTGAAGCGTACTGGGGAGGTTCACGGACATTCACAGCAGTCTGCCACCATAACAATTAACCCCTCATCATAACAAACATCACAGAGGTAGTCGTGAAGACGTACACGGTCCTGTGAGTGGCGTCTGGTGACGCGCGCTAGTGCCAAAGTGTGAAGTGTGCTGTCGACGATCTGACTGGATCGACGGATCGGAGCTGCTGGAGTCTCTGTCTCATTGGGCCCCAACAACAAATTTAGACTGTTGGAAAGCCGAGGCGAGGGAAGCTCCAGCCACACTCTTGTCCTGGCGATCATAGTTGGCTGGCCAGACGGCGGCGTGGACGTGTCCATTGGCTGTCCATATCGGGATAAGTCCGTGCGCGAGTGCGAGACACGTTCAGCGGTGCCGACGTCGGAAAAGGTGTTTCAGCCCCGCTGTGCATCTGGCGTTCTGGAACGGAGCAGCACGGTCTGGCCACATGTCGGCGGCGAGCAACACTGTGTGTTGACGGATATCACATTGTGGCGGCAGACGCCACGGCTCTGTGCGCTGGTGACAGTCCCATGTGTAGATAGGCACGATTACCGCATGTCTGTCGTTCGCACAGCTCCCTGACATGTTGGTAGCAGGTACGCACTGCGTGCGCTTTCCCCTACGGTCCCCTGTCTCAATGCAGTAACAACTTTGGGATGTCGGTTGTCGACTGCCACTTCTGCGAATATTGAGGCGAGAATGTAACATGAAGAGCCACGCTGATGGCCATTGCGGCGGTAGGCGAGTAGAGTGCGGTGGCCCTGTCTCACACGACTCCACACCCGCAGCATGCAATGTCCGTCGCAGTAATGTCCAGGAGAACCCTGTGTCCGTCCGGCCGTTCCGGCGACCGGTCAACCCAGCGGAATCGGCGAGACAGGGTGTGCACACCCGATGTGGCTGAGCGTGGCGTTTCTGTCCGGCGTCAGTGGCGTTGGTGTTGCAAGCGGCGTCGGTGGTTTTGGGGTGCCAACCCGACCCCGGCACGGCGTCGCCTGCTGCCCTTAAGCTGTGTTCTGGTCCATAAGCCGTAGAGGAGCTACTTCGGCAGCGGTCGGTTCCAGCGAGACTGGTCCGAAAGGGGCGCAACTACGTCAAACGGTGATGTGTGGCGCAGCCGGTGGTTGAGATCAATCCGCACTCCATTCGGCAAGCATATGTCATGTAATTGCGGAGAAATTCTCAGCTTCTGTTATTAAGTGTCTGCATTCTGCGCTCAACCTCACCCTTTCAGTGCCTACGCGCCCACCGGCGCCGTTGCCCACACCGCAGTCTTCACCGAGCGCCAATAACAAACGCGTGACTGCGTGACACCGATTACAGCACCTCAAGCGCCAGCTTACCACATCGCGCCAACTTTGACCTCCCCAGAATCCCCTAATATCTACTATGGCCAGCCAGTAGCGCTCGGTATAGAGCGCCAGTGTGACAAAACGGCACTCTGCCATCGAGAAGGTTGAGGTCAAAACTCTGTCCAGCGCGCGCCCTACTGCGCTTCTGCGGGGCAGGCTGCCACACACGTTCGGGCCAGAGCGTGACAGTTCCCAGGCACGTCATGTTGGCCTTGCCCGGCCCTCGCTTCCCCATGTCTATGATCGTTACTAGCAACGAGCTCCGAGACTGCTGCTCGCTCGTCGCTTGGGACGGGTGATCCGGACGTCCTGGCCTAGACGCCTGGCCAACCTCCGGCTCTTGACGTTTCGACGCACAAGGGGAGCCGGTCGCTGCCCGGCTCTGGGCCGGCTGGCCGGCTCGCGGGGCGCTACGTCATTCATCGAAGCGACCAGCTTACGTTATGCGTCGAACTTAATTCGCACCTGGTCCCGGATGCAACTGGGGTGAGCCGTGGCTTCTCAGCCTGAGCCGCAACGCTGTTAGAGTGAGCCGGCTTGCTTGCTGGGAAACTGCAGTTGCAGCACGTGGAACACCGATATGCATACTGCCTACGCCTGTGATGCGTTTGGGAGCTCGCTTGCGATTCATTCGAGCGCAACTCAATGCATGCTTTGCGCTCGCCTGTCGCTCTCCTCTGGCAGAGGCGCCTAGCATGCAGCCGAGTGCGAGCGAGTACTGAGCGAGTCCACACGGCAATGACGCATGAGAGGCTCTGTACATCGACGCTTGCCATTCGGCGTCGATGGTGCAAGGTATCATGGAAGCCTCGAGTAAAGCTGTCACGTACACCAGTCGGGCCGTATGGCGCACTGGCGTGCGTGCATCGGCATGCACCAGAGCTAGTCTGCGGCTCTGGGGCCGGTGTGGCTTCGTACTCTCAATAACCAGCTGCAATATCGCATTTAATCCGGGACTAGCGTCTGCTTAGCGTGTCGCTAACGCTGTGGCGCTGAGTCTGTTGCGGTCTTGCGTTTGTTGCATAGCTCGATGTGGCTTCGTAAAGACGGAATGGTGGCCGCTGGAGTCGCTCACAGGCTGCCGACATACCGACGGGATCGGCTGATGGTGACTGGAGACCAGACTGCTTGCTCAGGAAGTGCATGGATGTGGCAAATCTGCATTCTAGAGCTCGTGCCGAGACATCGATTGCTCTGGCATTCCTCGGAGACATCGGCCCTCACTCTCTCGGCGTCATCGATGCATCTCATGCCGACGAGTGCCTAACAAGCGACGCCGTCAACGGACCGGACCTTGCGGACCTGTCGGACCAAGTGGAGAGACCTCGGAGGGTGCCGGTGTACGTACAGTGTGGTATGCACATCTGCACAATTGAGTGCTGATGGGAACAAGCGAACGGAGCCGGTGAGACAGTGCCGTATACGACCCACCCCGGTCGACGACTTCTGGATGCTTGACCGGGAGCGCTGAATCATATGTCTCAGCGAGCACACCTCTGGCTGAATTGTCTGGAGGTGAAGCACCCGTATCGACCACGGAGCCGTTTCCCTGTTTCCATTCCTGATATTCCTGAGTCTGACTTGGCCCTACTCCCACTCCATGAGCTTCAAACTTTCTGCAACACCGAAGATCAGCAGCAGCAAATAGTGGTACCAGGAAGAGGTGAGGTGAGACGGCGTCATCAGACCGGTATTCCAGATCGAATTGCACCGTAGAGCATAAGCTTGTATGAGACTGCCGGGCTTTGGCTGACGGGCTGACGATCGACAGCCCGCAGTTACGTACGGCGGCTCGGCAGGCACGTCATCCTGGCTTGCCGTATATGGTGTTCAGAGGTGCTGGTGTGCGCACTGACATGCCTGCCAGCACTGAACAGAGCTGTACTCGACATGCTGGCAGCAGCACCAATGGGGGAATACTGTGCATGTACGACGCCGGAGGATTGGGCACCAGGATACCGGTGCAAATGAAGTGGGGAAGGCGGTGACAGAGACTGGGCCGAGAATACTGCGCCGTGAGACGGGACAGGCTGATGCGGTCATGCATGTGCATCCCTGCCCGCAGTTGCGCTCGGAGATCTAGACCCGATCGAGCTGGTTCCAGAAGCTGGGCCATGACTTAGCGGGGGTGTCGGTACCCGCTTGCGTCTGTTCTGACTTGTCTGCTTTACTTGGAATCTCATACATAACTCAATGAGGCTATCGCCTGCTCGCCTGTCGACTCCGGTCGATCATGAACGACGTCAGAGCCCACTCTCGGCCTCGGCGCCGGCCCCGGTGGTGACGGCCTCATGGCAAGTATACGATGACGGTGACGCGCGTTCAGGAGAGTGGCATACCGTGCATGTCGCTTCTGGTGGACTGGCTGCCTGACATTTGCCTATCCCGACCCTGAATGCGAACGGAGGCCAGAAGCGCGGCGAGCTTCTCACCATTCACGACCGACCGCCTGGCGCCTCGCCCGGCTCCGTAGCGGGCCCTGTATTCCGGGTTTGCATTCAGTCATGGCTGCAGAAGCTTGCACACTGCCCTGCACGGCTCCCACGGTGATTGTAGATGACCATGACGATAGACATGCGCGAAAGCCAGAATAAGCCAGACCCCACTCGGTCGACTGATTGTGTGCATTGATTGCTGCATCTGAACATTTAGTTTTTGGGGCTATCGACTGCCACGTCCTCACTGGTCAATACCCATCGCCGAACGAGCTGGCTGCCTGATTAGCCAGCCAGGTTGTTGACAAGCTAGAAGCACGCCGCAGCCGGTGTCGCCAGGGGCGCGCTCGCGCAGCGACGGTTCGCCGGCCAGAACGAGCGAGGGCTCGAGAGGGCACACTGGAGACAACCCTGGTACCCTAATCTCAGGTCAGAAGGTCAGGTCCCTGTCGTCGTGCCGTGCCGGTGTCTACTCGATCGTTTCGGTTGCCCGGTCGTGCGTGGTTTCGCGGCTGCTCCATACTTTGTTTGTGCGTATGTATGGTGGAAACATCAGCATAGCCTGCTTCCCTCCCAGCGACTCAACTCGCAATCCGCAATCCGAGCATGAGCTTGCACGAATACAGCAAGTGAGAGATCTGGCGAACCCAGTCCTCACGTTTCCAGTGGGCCCAGGAGGGTTCGGAAGCTGGGAAGCGTGCCGCAGATTAGACGCAATGAAAAGAATTTGGCAAGCCGTATCTGTCGCTTGCTTGCCCGGAAATTCTCACTCCACCACAATGCACGCTGCGCTATGCGCGCGAAATGTAAACAAGCACTCTTTTTGACACCCCACAGGCCACAGGCAGGCTGCCAACCGGGGCTTCCTGCAGGGCCTCTGGCGAGCTGGCGACTGCCTTCTGGGCAACCACACTGCGCCAGTGTGCAATGTACGTAAGAGGTGCATCCCGCGGAGAGATATCCGGGAAGCAGAAGCTGTCTCTGCTCAGGCTGTAGGCCGAGTCTGCCTGATGCCTGCTGCCTGATACCTGAGCCGGCGGCTCACGAACCCGGCAACCCACTACTCCGTAGCGGCCGTCGCCTGCTGACCTTGATGGTCTCCCAGCAAGATCACTAGTTCAGAAGCAGAGAGCCAGACACCAGGCGTGCCTTGGGCGGCGCGGCTGACTGACGCCCCGCCGCACGCCACAGGCAAGAGAGCGTCCCGACGCCCCACCGAGAGCAAGAGCATGAGCGAGGCCGCGGAGAGAGCGGGACGCATATGCATAGAGTGCATGTAGTCTCAACCCAACGGCAGAGTGATCGAAGACGAGCGATACTCTTGGGGTAATAAGAGCGCAAGATGCAAGAGGGCAGGGGATCGGGATGCTCGGTGACTAGAGGCAAGCAAGCATGAATGGGTAGAGTTCGCTTGATCAGGCTCGAGGTTGGGTCGCTGGGTCGCTGGAGCTGGCGCGGCTCCCAGGCTCCCAGCTCGCGGCTCGCAACCCCGTCGCAGGCTCCCATTGTCTCAGTTCGTTGCCGGTCGGCGGTTGCGCTTGCCGCACGGTACGGTCGGTCGGTCTGTCGCGGTCGGGCAGTGGGCAGTGGGCAGTCGGCAGGGTGAGGTGAGGTGAGCGTATGTGCATATGTGCCGTGTGCCAGATGCCAGACCGCCAGGTTTGTGTGTCGTACAGCAGCAGCAGCAGCGCAGTGCTGGCCCTCCTTCGCGTCTTCGCCATCTTTGCTCACCCTCGCCTGTGCCAGAGCTCTGCCTGTCTTGCGGCTGCACTCTGGTGGGTCGGTCGGCGGAGCGGCCAGGCGGCAGTCGAGCCGACCCTGCATATCGTGCTTATCCTTGCCACCCTACCCTGCCCTACCCTACCCTTCCCTGCCCTGCGCTTGCTGATGCCCTGGGAGCTTGTGTCTGGCCCTGGCTGCTGGACCTGGCTCCTGAGTCTTGGATGGCTCCTGGCCGCCGGGTCCTGATGATCTGCCCTAGCGGCCCTGGGTCCGGCACGGCTGTCGCTCTCACATTGTGCGTGCATCAAGTGAGGTGAAGTGAAGTGAGCAGCCTCGACTACAGCCTATCCTAGCTCATCCTTATCCCTTTCACTCGACCGTGCCCTCGCTCGCTCGCCTCGCTCCAGCCCTGCATCTGAGAGCCTGCCTGCCTGCATCTCTCTATACTCTGGCTCGATCTATTCGTTCGTTGCCTGGTCACTGCCTGGCACACTCCGGCACTGCTCCTGACACTACTGCTGCCGCTCTATTGCTCCAGCAAGACGCCAGACGCCAGTCACCCAGCTAGTCGCCCAGTCTACCGTACCGTCGACCATCTGCCCTACCCTTTCCACCACAACACACATACTCACACTCACACTCGAAACCGTCTGCCGTCATCTCGGACCGCTTCACTTCTTTTCCTTTCCAGCTCTTCTCTACTCTCTCTCTCTACTTGCCCTCATCCCGCCGAACACTGGTCGGCGTTCCTATCGGTGGCCTTACTCCTCACGACTCTCGACATCCCCTCCCGGTCCTCGGCCCTCGACCCTCGACGCTCGACCCTTTGCTGGCCCTCGTTTCCGGCCGGCTCGTTGCTTCCTTCCGTCCCTCATCCCACCTATCCCTTCCCTCTCGTCTCCCATCTCCCACACCCGGCCCTATCGGTGTCCCTATCATCCCGGCCAACTTGTGCTGTGCTCCTGACCTCGTTGTTGCTGTCAGCGTCTTGAGTCCTGCGTCTTGCATCGGCATCCTGCACCCGATTTTGCCTCCTTGACCTGCACCTGCACCTGCACGTTGCGTCGCCTCGTGTTGTTTGCGAATCCCTTTTCCATCCCTTCCCCGGTTGGCGTCTGCACATTGGCTTCCCTCCTTTCTTCCTCTGTTCGTTGTTTAGACTCGGCCCACACATCCGGCTCTGCATCCACCGCCCCCGTCGGTCCAGCAATACACCCGCGACACACCCGCGCTTCCCGGACGACACACTACTCAACACATCTGCATTCTCGATCTCCACGACCAGCATCGATCAAATCCCACCCGCCTGCATTGCAACTGCTGCTTATCAAACATCCGAGTCGCTTCCCCTCCCTCTCTGCCTCCCACCTTGCCACAGTACAGCGGCTTAGGCTCACCATCGGCCGTCCCCTCAACCCACTCTCCCACTGTCCCGACCCTTAGACACACACACATACTCATTCGACACACGACTCACACACTATCCCCAGTAATCATCGTCTCTCCATCTTCGTCCTCGTGTCAAGCATAACACACAGCACCACCCCTACTGCACGTCGACAACGCCAAATTGCCGAAAACAAGATCAGACGAAACAAGGACGATCACCGACTGACGGAGGTGGCCCGGCTGATTAAACGGGCGATTCGATTGAAGGATCAGTGTGAGTTGTGACTAGTCCGAGACACGAGGCGTAGCGCCTCCCGGCGTCACTGGCCGTTTTATGCGCTGTCAGTTGCCCCCTCGTTTGACGCCTCTTCTTTCTCAGCCTAGGATCTAGGACATATTGTGTGTGTGCGCACTGGCATGGCGCTGCCGCTGCCGCCCCCTCTACCACAGCCCACGGCCCACGGGCTCTCGCGCTGTGCTAGATTGGGCAGCGCTTCGTACCGTATGCTGTGAATGGTATGCGGCGCCGCCGCCGCGAGCGAGTGAAGGGCTGGCTGGCTGGGTGAGTGAATGAGTGAAGCAGCCTGAAGCAGCCAGCAGCCAGCAGCCCGCCCGGGCACTGAGCATCGGGCGGTGGGAGCTGTGCGTCGCCCGGTCAGGTCATCGGGTCACCAAACCAACGTCAATGGTCGCAGGCCGTCCGGGACGGACGTTTTGCCCGGCGCTCTCAGCCCAGCCCATTCCTTGTGCACCTGTGCCCCGCCCGCTGTCCCGGCTCTGACCCAAGATTGCCTTGTTGGTCGTCTGCATGCTCGCCCTCATTATTGCTCCCCATTCACCCTGCACTGCACTCTTCTGCCGTCCCTCCCTCCCTCGCCTTGCCTCGCTTCGCCTCGCCGTCGCACACTTACACTCACTCACTCCATTATTGCATCACACTCGTCCTCCTCCATTCCATCTTCTCCTGTGCACACAGCAACCAGCACACACACACATTACACACACAGCATCCAAGCATCCCGGTCCTCTCCTATCATTCCAGCGCGTCCATCCCACAGTCGCTCCGATCACCTGTCCTCTGCATCACGGAATTTCGGTTGTCACCTCTGCAAACCCTGCTGACGCATTCGAACAGCAAGCACACATTAAAACGCGAGACCCACACATATCGTTCCCGCAATTCGCTCTCATTCCTTCTCTTGGCCCCTCTCTCTCCCATCAGCCGCCGACTGTTTCGCACCCAGCGCAGCGCCGTAACGGGACAGAAGACTTCAAAGTCGAGAAACAAACTTCGCTATAGCATACGACGCCGTCGCTGGTTAATGCTGTAAGAAAGGGCTGTGCCCATCATTTTGTCAACTGCAATTCAACCAGACCCTGCAGGCTTCCGCAGCCTCCCCGCTTCTGTCTATCTGGAAACCCAAGATTGTTGACCGCCGCAATTCTCACATCACCTCGTCCGCCTCCGAGCTCGTTGAGCTTTCAAAACGACGTCCGCACCGGTATGCGGAGACGAGCTGATAGCCCTCCTGGGCCCGTGGGCACCCAAGGTGAGCAACTGATGATGCTGCTGCTGCTGCGGCAATGGATCCCTGGGACTTTTTAGTCATGTCCCTGGCAAAGCCGGGACGCGGCTGGCTTCGTCATGTCTGTCGA
This sequence comes from Trichosporon sp. DN520, assembly GCA_030347605.1. Lineage (NCBI taxonomy): Eukaryota > Fungi > Basidiomycota > Tremellomycetes > Trichosporonales > Trichosporonaceae > Trichosporon > Trichosporon sp. DN520. Next base: position 150,856 of record JASJUY010000032.1, on the reverse strand, counting down.
GAAGGGCTGTCGTTTCCGGCGAACATCGATTGTCCCGGACTGAACCGGAGGTCGGACTGAAGTTGACACGTCGCAGAATCTCATCAGGCTAAGCGTCAGAGACGCTCCTCGGCTTCGCGATCTGCATCACCCGAAGCTCGCCGCTCCGCTACATCACCTCGCATCATTCGCCAATCCTCGCCCTCGCGCCCCTCCCTCCCTCCACTTCACCCCCTGACACAGTCCGGAGGAGGACAAGGCGGAACCGGTCCGGCCAGCAGCTCTGGCGGTCCAGGAAGTTCTGGAGCGGGCGGCACGGGCGGCGCATCCAGCGCCGGTGGAGATCGACCGTCGCCCGCGGCGTCGACCGCCTGGCATGGCGAAGGACGGGGACCCGGCGGGCAACCATGGCGGCCAAACTGGCAAACGCACAAGAGCAGGCACTCGCTCGACGCTCCTCGTAGCGTGAACATCAAATCGCACTCGCCCGGTTCGTCACCGGAGAGGGAACGCCCCTCCGCTGAGAAGAGTGGGGCCTCTGAGGGCAGGTCCGATCAACAACCGGCAAGAGGATCTGGCCCGACAAACGGCCCGGACGTCGTATTCACAAGAGATGTGACTAACCGACAACCGCGCAGCATGATGGCATGCGTACGCTGTCGTCGTCAAAAGTAAGTCAAGCACGAGGACGAGGACGAAAATTCTTCTCAGCAATTGTCCCAAAGTGGAAAGGGCTTGCGAATTGGCTGATGCTGATGGTTTCCCCAGGATGAAGTGTGATGGACCTGGAAAGGAACCGTGCCGTGGATGCCGGCAGGCAGGCGTGCACTGTGTCTTTGAGTCGCGTGCGCGCCCGAAATCCATCTCGACTTTACCGTCCCGTGCTTCACCATTCTTTGCTGGGTCATTACCGCCAGGCAGGGGTGGTACCCCCAGTGCCGCCGGGCCCTCGTTCTACCCTGGTGCCAGTCAACCGGCACCCCCCATCACTTCTCGCCCGGCTCTTGGCCCGGGAGACTACGCCGTGCGCGGTGTGCGCGAGCCCATGCCGCCTCCCCCCAATGCCAGTATCTCCTCGCTGGCTTCGGTGGCGGCCGGTGCGGTACCGTACCCCCCGCCCCTGCGACCGCACTCGCCCCCCATGCACGCCCAAGGGGGCCCGCCGCCCGGACAACCGCCGTACTTTGCTGGACCTCCCCCGGTGTCTGGACCTTACGGACCGCCCCCTGCCGCGCCACCGCCACACGGAGGTCCCCCTCCCGATCATCTTCGTCTCGATTCGCGTCTGCACAAGCTCGAGGCGGCGTTCCGACCAGTCGAGGCGCTGTCTGGAGCTGTGGCCGCGATCCAGACCACGCTCGGCACACTGCTTCGCGCGCAAGACGCACTCGCACAGCAACTCGCCGGCGGACAGAATCCGGCAGCAGCGTACAGCGGCGCGCAACCTCCGGGCGGAGCTCCTCGAGCGCCGGTCGAAGTTGCCGACCACGTCTGGGAGAGCTACCGCGTCGGTGCCTGGCCGCTGACCCCTTGGCTGCCCGGCATCTCTCCGATGGCGGCCCTGCCCGCGCTGGTCCTGGACTGCTTAGGACGGCGGGCCGTGATGGAGCGAACCGAGCAGAGCCGGCGTGAGGGCGATCTTGCTGCGGATGCAGTGACAGCCGAGATCAATCGCCTGCTCGCCGCAAAGGTGCCCTGGACTCGCGACGAGGTACTGTCTCTGGGCGTTTACGCGACGTGGACGAGCGACCCTGCGCTCGGCTGCTTATCTACGGGCCTGGCCCGAGACTTGCAGCTCGACCGGCCGCACACGCTGCGGAAGAGCCACGACGAGTGGCGGGAATGGATCTACGTCGTCTTGGCAGACCACATGCTGCACCTGCCCGACTTTAATGTGCCGGTCGTCCACGAGCCCGTGGCTGCGCAGTGGCGCGAGCTCGTGTCAGCCAGCCAGCCTGGCGATCCGTCAACGCACGACCGGGACTCGAAGCTGCTCGGCTGGCTTGAGTTCTCCGAGATCTTAATCGACATTCAGAGCATGCAGCGTGCGTCGCGGCTGCCAGGCGAAGCCCCGCCATCGCCGCCAGGGCCGGACAGCATGCTGCCCAGTGCGGGCGAGCAGGCGGCCGTGGACCGGCTGCGTGCGCGGGCTCGGGAGATCTGGCGCCGCTCAGCCGCGAAGCTGGAGACGTGGGCGTCGAACAACGGTGCGCGCCACGACCCCGTCCTGACGCTGTACTACCACTACGCGATCCTCTACGCCGCCTCGCCGGCCTTCACGGCGGACCGCAACGTGTGGCTCGCCATGTCGTCGACTTCGGAGGGATACCAGCAGCTCGAGCGGGGACGCGAGGCGGCACTGGCAATGCTGTCGGCCCTCGGCTCGCCCGAGATCAGCCGCACGCTAGCGTACAGCTTCACAGTGCTCAAGCCGCTGTACGGCCTCGCGATCCTGCATTTGGTGAGCATGGCAGCGACACTAGGCCACCTGCCAATCATCAGCGTGCAGCACGTCGAGAGCCTGCTGCGCTCCGTCATCGACCAGCTCGTCGACAAGGGACCGGGGCCGGGAGGTCCAGGTCCAGGAGGCCCAGGGGGACCAGCAAAGGCCCCGATAGCCCCGGGGCTGCAGCAGAGCCTGACGCTCGAGATGGTCGAGAGCGGCTCGGTCGTGGGGCTGGGCAAGCGCGACGTGCTAGGCCAGGAGCCGTGCAAGGAGCTCTGGCGCAAGCTGCTAGGCTAGGAGCCGGGGCTGAAGCCGTCGAGGCCGGGTTAGTGGCCGACGCTGAGGCCATTGTTGCTGGGCTAGTGGCCGACACTGAGGCGAAGGCGAGGTAGCTCACCAGGCAGTAGCCCACCAGGCAGAAGTCCACCGCGCAGCCGGCCCATCCTACCAAGCATCAACATGTTGGGCGGTCATGACTGGCAAAGCGGGGTCGCGGCGCCGCCCCCGCCCATCCCGCAGCAGTGGGGCGCAGTGCCAATGGGACATGTGTGGAGGCTGGGGATGGAGGAGGTATGAGCGGGGTGGGGGGGGGAGGGGAGGGGGGGGGGGTGGGTGGGAAGAGGGGAGGCAGTCAGAGCCTGAGAGGGGGGAAGAGTATCGAGGGAGAGGTGGAAGAGAGTGGAAGGAGCAAGGAGTGGAAGGAGCAAGTCAGAGGAGCAAAGTTCTTGTTGTAGCCGAAGAGGAAGCACATACGCACAATCCATAGAGACACATCATTACATCAGCCTTGCCTTTCGACGGACGTCGGAGGCGTTGTCAAACGAGTTACAGACGACCTTGGTATGCAAAGGTTTTTTGAGCCCCGAGCACGCCGAGCGAAGCGAGGCTGGAGAGCACTGAGTGAAGCGAAAAGTGCGCTGTAGGACGGCAATCAGCCTATCCACTGAAGCGAGGCGCGAGGGTTGAGCATAGCGAGGTAGGGCATGGCACGGAGAGCGATGCGAGGCAAGCGTGCACTCAGGCTCGACCGGGTTCGACGATCGACGACTGACAGAGCGAGTCAAGATAGGACCGGTAGAGTGAGGCACCGGCCCGCCTCGCCGTCATTCTTGAGAAGATCGGCTCATCGGCTCATCGGCTCGTCGGCACATCGGCTCATCGGTGCTGAGGCGATCGACGTGGTGCGATTACGCCGATCACAACGCGATCGCCACGGTCGCCACGATCTTTCATCCGGTCCCTGATTGCAGTCTGAGCTGCGCGGTACAATCCCTTCTCGAGATCCTCACACCGGATATCATTATCACTTCAGCTCCTCAGCTCCCACGACTCAAACATGGAATCCCAGCAGAGTGAGGACTCACAGCAGCATCGTATTCGCAGCAGAGTCGATATCCCCTACAGAGTCGAGATCTCCAGCAGAGTCAGAACTTTTGACTGCACCAGAACATACAGAGACATGACGGTTTGCATCAAAAAACACCAATAGTAAAAAGACCAGACAGACAGTACAAAGAGATTATATGTTTGACCACTTCCTATGCAATTACCTAACATGTTTGTTGTTGACAACTTGGCTCACGATGACAAGCTCGCCAGCCGGCTAACAGGGTAACAGACTGGCTAGATGTACCCGCCCCTCCTTGACGAGGCGTTGCTCGCCTGGCTCACAGCGCTCACAGCGCTGACGGCGCTCACTGCTGAAAAGCCACTGATGCTGCCCTGCTGTGTGCGGCGCGCTGATCGCATCGGCCGAACGGGGGCGGGTCCCTCACGACTTTGGTGCCCGTCGCTGCTCCCTTCTGTCGTGCCCGCGCGTCGGGGCGTGTCCTCCACCACCTCCATTTCGTCGTGGACCTTGGCCGCTGGTACCGGTGCCGCCTTCGGGATCTGCGCCGGGGTCGGCACGGCCGGGACCTTAGGCATCGGCGGGACCTGGCCGGCCAGCGCTGAGAACGCCGCATTCACGGGCGACGCTTGCGAGTTGCCCAACAACGCGTTCAGCGTCATCGTGTGTCGCGTTGGACTGGGCGGCGCCTTGCCTGGCTCGTGATCCTCGGCGCGCCTGAATGGCGCCGAGACAGTCTCGAGCGGCGTTGTCGGGGCGGAGGTGTAGCCGAAGCCTAGTGCCGGGCTGGGACTCATACCCGGGCCGATACCTGGACTCATCCCCGGGGCAAACGGACTCTGGCCCGGAGCAACGATCGGGCTCGGACCCGGACCCGGAACTACACGCGGTAGCACGGCGCCCGTCTCGCTCGGCCGCCGGGGACGTACCACTGGCCTAACACTTGAGCTCTCGCTGCCTCGACGAGGCACGTGCCCGTTTCCCGGGTCGACGAGGCGCACGCCCTTTGGTGCGGGCAGGGGCGCTGGCGGCGACGGCGGCTCGAAGCGGGGTGGAATCGGCAACGGCTCCATCTGCAGCGGCTGCAGCGGCAGCATGGGGCTTTGCAGCGGCAGGGGCGTTTGCAGTGCGAGAGGCGTGCCCTGCAGCGGGGGAGTGCCCAGCGCACGGACGTCGAGCGCACGGGCGGGGATGGGCGGCTCGAGGGCGCGCATGCGCGGGGGCAGGACGTAGTTGCTGTGCTCTTCCGTCTCGGTCGAGGCTGTCGAGTAGCGCAGGCGTTCAAACGAGCCGATGCTGTCCTCGCGAGAGATGGCCTGCGAAGCGGGGCGCAGCGCGCTGCGCGGCGGAACGGGGATCGGGTTCTCGGGCGGGCGGACTTGGATCGGCGGGACGGGGTTGTCTGTCAGCCGTACGCCGCGTGTTACCGGCGTCACGCTCGGAGGAGGAATGGGGCCGTCGTCACTTAGTCGCACGCCGCGAGTCGGCGCCGGCGCAACACCGACGCTTGGCAGCGGGGTCGGCCCGTCATCGCTCAGCCGAACGCCGCGGGAGACGCCGGGCGGTGTAGGGGGCACCTGTTGAGGCTGCATCGGCGGCTGGTGCTGCAGACCGGGCGGCTTGTTCAACCCGTACGCGTGCGCGAGTGCCGCAAAGTCCGTCGGCGGGTTGTGGACCCACGCTCGCTCCTGTCCGAATGAGGCGCGGCGCTCGCGGCTAAGCTTCTTCGTCTCGCGCCTCGTCAGGCCGGCCGTATTCACGTTCATGTCCGCGTTAAGCATGTGGTTGCCTGGCACCGGCGACAGATTCAGAGCCTGCAGGTTCATGCCAATTCTCGAGAGGCCGTGGTTGTCGTCAGAGACAGAGTCCATGGACGAGATCGACGATCCCCGCGGTCCCCAAGGCACGCCGTGCGCTCCGTGGTGTCCAGGAACATTCGACGGCCGCATCAAGTGCGCAGGGGTCGGCAGGTGGTCTCCGATGTTGTAGCCGCCTCGAGAGAAGCTGGCACTGGTGCTCGGTGAGTTACCCGCGGAGAGACCGGGGATAGCAGAGGCCGTCGAGGGAGACGCCGGTGTCAGTGCACCTGCGAGGGGGCTGGCGGGGATGGCATCGATGATGGGGCGTCGCGGACTCAGCGGGGCCCACGGGACACTCTGAGCCAGCAACGCTGGGTCGATGAAGTTGGCGGCGGACAAGTTGCGAGAGTGCGAGTGCATCATGAGAGGTGCTGGCACATGCACAGGCGAGGGTGGGACAGCAGCCGCAGGCGTAATCGGGTATACCATGCTCGGGCTCGGGCTTGGAGCAACAGGCGTAGCCGTGTCGGAGCTGTACGAGCTCATCCGGCGAGGCGGTCGAAGAGGGCCGCCATCGATGGAGGGGCGGCGCGTGTCGTGAGCGTCAGCTAGATGGCGTGCTCCGCTGTCATCCTCGAGGCGCTCCTCCTCGTCCGGGCCGGCAGCAGATGAGCCCGACAGAGAGCTGAGCGAAGGATTAATGGTGCCGGGCGCAAGTAGCTTGCCGATCGAGGTAAAACCGTCATCCTCCTCGTTCCTCGTCATATGCGGCCTACCCGCAACGTCAGACGACGAAGCGAACGAGCTCGTGGTCCGGACTGATGTCGTGGAGTAGACTGAGTCCAATCTCGTAGCGTTATGGTGCACAGGGCTCGGTGTCACCCGTGGAACGGCAGACGATCCAACGGACGACAAGGAGCTGCGACGTTTGGGACGCGGCCGGTGTACCACAGAACCTCCCTCGGGGATCGGAGAGCCAGCGGCATCGTAGGTCGATGATCTCGGTGGCGGGTCCATCCCATTTGTTCTTGACGGAGGTGTCGGCTCCAACCGAGGCGACCGTTGCAAGGCCAGGCCAGGATTCGGGGTGAAGGACGACATCCTCTCGTCTGGGCCGACGATGCGAGGGTTACGCTCAGTGCTGTAGTCGGATCGGACTGGGCTTGAGAAACCGCCCCGGACCGGGCTCGAGTAACCGCTGCTGCCAGTAGGGCTCATCGGGCTCAGAGGACTCCTCACGCGCGCAATGCTTGCACCGTAGTCATGCGATGGCTTGCGATTCCGCTTGGGCCGAGGGCGATCCATAATGCTGCTGCTCGGACTTGTCGGGCTATACATGCCGCCCTTCGGGCTCGACTTCGGGCTCTGCGGACTGAGCAACAGCTCCGGTGAATTGGGCGTGTTGTGCGACATCTTCTTGACGACTATAGGAGCAGGGGCGCGCGCCGTGGGACTCTGCCTTTGAGCCGAGTCATGGATCGGGTCCGGCGCAGCAGTCACCGATACGGGAGAGGCTGCGATCACAGCTCCTTGCGTCACCGTAGGCGTCTCTGGAGCAGCCTCGGGCTCAGTAGACGGTGCAGGGCCACTCTGCGACTGGGACGCCCCTCGATCAGGCTGTTGAGGCTCGGGTTGTCTCGGCTCCTCGATCCTTGCTGTTGGCATATCCGGCAATGACAGCGGCGTGGGGACGAAGGGAGTGTCGGAGGCGTCGAAAGGACTCTGTACAGCGCTTCCGGGAACAGAAGGTACCACGGCTTCCCGATCCTTCGCAGTCTCATAGCGAGTCTCCTCATCCGGCAGCGGAGGCGTGGGAGATCGTGGCCGAGGAGAAGGTGATCGATCTCCAGGTGACAGGGGACGGGCCACCGGCGAAGGAGAGCGGGCCAGTCGGGGCGATGCTGGTCGTGGCGGCGACACCATGACAGGAGACGGCGAGGGAGCAATGGCCGAAGTCGACGCCGAAGGGCGTTCCATCATGACCAGTGAAGGTGATCTCGCCATGGCGACGGGAGAAGACGAGCGAGCGGTGGTGACTGAGGACTGAGGGCGCGCAACGACGACTGGCGACGGGGATCGAGGCGGAGCGGGCGGATGAGGAGGCGACGGGCTTCGAGCTGGTGTAATCGGCGAACGCGGCGGGGGCCTTCCCATCGGCCGGAAGGCCGCGGTGGCTGCTCGCGACAGGGGCACCTCATCGAAGTCATGCACAGCAGGCGCGGTCTCCGTAGATGAGACTGTGCTGTAAGAGGTGTTCACGCTGCTAATGCTGAAGTGGGACACATGGGTGTGCTCTGCCTCAGCTGGATCGTTGCCAGCATGTTGCTCCTCGGTAGCTGCCGCGATCCTAGCCTGATTGAGAGCGCTGATGTTGTCGAGAGCCAGCGGCCTTGGCGGCTGCTTCTTTAAACGCTTCGCTCGGTCGAAGAAGGATGTTAGCGAACGATTCAAGTTCGCGCCGTCGGCGTTGAGAGGCTGGTCTGGGTCGATCTCAGGCTCCGGTTCCGCCTGCTGCGACTGAGCCGCACGAGACCGCCAGTTGGACAAGAATCCGCCCGCAGTTGCCTTCGGTGTCGAGAACGTGGCATCGTACTGCGACGTAGGCGCGGGAAGCGGGGTGGTGTAGCTCTTCTTGGGCGTCTTGGGTTTAGATGCTCGCCTGTTCAGCGCTCGCGGAGGTGGCGGAGGAGGTGGAGCAGTTGCGGCAGCGACGATAGGAAGGGGGATTGAGGGAACAGGCGGCGTGGGTATCGGTTCAGGGGCTCCAGTCACCAGATCAGCAGCCTCGCTTGCGATACTTGCAGCAGCAGATGTTGTACGGCTGCGGCTTCTGGGCGGAGGTGGCGGGGGAGCAGTAGCTGGACCTTCCTGTTGAGGAGCAGGTGGAGCTGCAGGAGCTTGAGGCGGGGAAAAAGAAGAAGAAGAAGGGACAGGGGCTGCATACTGCTTGGGAGAAGGAGGAGGAGAGCCCTGTCGCGTAGGGAAGGAAGGAGATGACTGCTCGCCCCGAGCAAGTGCCGAGTCTGCAGCAGATGGCAATGTCGGAGGAGAGGCGACAAGGGGAGAAAGGGTAGAGAACAGGGCCGGAGCTTCGATGGAAGCCGGGCTGGCTACCATAGGAGGCGGCAGGGAAGGAGTCGACGAGATGATCCGTTCCAGACTTGCCACGACCGGAGCGGCGTACGCGTCCGACGGGCTGGGCGAGGCATTTTCAGCTCCGGGCGCGGCCTCACCTCCGCGCCAGAGCCGAAAACCCCACCGGCTTGTTTGCTCAGGTTTAGCCACAACTGGCTCTGGCTCTGGCGGTGGGGGATCATCGTGCGGGTCGTCTTCCGTTGGTAAGGGTGGAAGCTTGAGTCCCTGCATCGCGTCACCGCCTTCTCCACCCATAAACTCGCGCAGTGAGCGAAGACATGTCTCGCTCGCGTCGCGAGCCTCCTCGCTTTCCATGAGCTTGATCGTCAAAACCTCGACCTGCGCGCGGAGAGCCGCCGCTTCGTCCTTGTGAGATTGAAGCTCTGCGATAAGCGTCGAGTCCGGCTCAGATGTAGTCGAAACGTGAACGAGAGAGCTGGCAATGGAAGGCGACCCACTCATCATCATGTCTCCTGAGTCCGAGCGCTGGCTGGACACGCTGGGCTTCCGATCACTTGGAGGAGGTGAATCGGCTGGAACGCCTAAGCGACCATCGGCGGGTTGGGACATCGGGGAGCGGGGAAGAGGAATCGGCTTGTCACCGAGGGGCGATTTCGGCGCAACCTTGTTGTAAGCGATGGACGACTGGCGGCCATGGCCGGAGCCAAGACGGAGTTCTCGCAGGCCAGAGACCGTCGAAGGTGCGTCGCTCTCGCTGGCGACAGTCGTGGCCGCGGACTGTGTCGACATAGGTCGTGCCCGTACTCCTCCATACAAGCTGGCGCGCTTCGATTTGCGCTCTTCCTCTTCTCCTAATGCTTCGGTCGGCGCCTGCGAGTTGCGACGAGCGGTACGCTCCTGCTCCTGCTTCTGAAGCTGCATAACCGTGCGCCGGGCAGCCTCGACCTGTCCGCGGAGCAGCTCAACCTTCTCCTCGGCCTGCTCACGCTTCGTCGTCTGTTCGCGAAGCTGGTTTTCCACCGCCTCCTTTGCAGCGGCGGTAAAGGCGTGCTCGTCCTTGAAGCGCTGCAGCTCTGATTCGAGCGCCGCCACACGAGCCTCGGCGGCTTGCTTTGCTTCGTTGGCAGCCTCGAGCTCTGCGCGAAGCGTGCCTACATCAGACTCAGCAGCTTCCTTGGCCTCCTTGGCAGAGAGTAGCTCGGCCTTCAAGCTTTCGACGTCTGCTTCAGCAGCCTGAGCGGCAGCCACTGCTTTGGCCGCCTCCTGCGCAGCCTCCTGGGCAGATACGAGCTCCGTACGCAAAGCAGTGATGTCAGATACTGCGGCGTCTCGCGCCTCTTTGGCAGACGTCAGCTCGGCTCGCAGAGCATTGACCACCGCGAGGTCGACGTCGCTGCCGTTCGGCTTGACGGGCTCCTTCGGCGTAGACGTGTTAGCCGCGGCGGCAGCCCTAGCACGAGCTGGGGACTTGGCTGGCAGGGCGATCGGCTCTTCTGCCGTCACGGGCTTCTTCCCCTTCTTCCCCTTCACGCCGTTTGAGGCTTTGCTGAGCTTCTTGGAGTCTGCCGAACTTTCCTCCGCGATCTCCGACTGTTCAGCGGCCGCTTCGCCGAGTTTCGGGGCGGTGGGCTTGTCACCCTCCGAGAGGTCTGTGGGTTCCTGGGCGTCGGCGTCGATCACTTTCTCAGGAAGCCCATCGACATTACCGGTGGCGCCGACGTCACCTGCTGCGTGGCCCGTCTTCTTCGGAGCGTCGGTGGCATCGTTGTCGGCGACGTCTGCACCGTCAGGTCCCACCGAGGCGACAGACTTTGTCTCGAGGTCGTCGGACATGGTTGCAAGGCGCGGTAGCGCACTAGGGAGTGAGGGTGGCGCACAGACTCGGCGGGGGTGGGGCAGTAGTGGGGAGAGGGTCTGGCGGCTGGGTGTAGGGTCTGCTCGGTTGGCGTCAGGCGACTGGCGAATTGATAAGTGACAATGCGATCGATGGCGCAGGACACAAGATTGTGGTGGACAGGTGTTGAGTGCGAATCCAGAATGATGAGAATGGAAAAAGTGTGGTAGCCAGCCGTTGTTGAACTATGCGCCAGCGCGACGAAGCAGGCAGCAGAGTGCAGTACAGTGCGCGGTGCGGCGGTCGGGTCACAGAAGGCACTTGATGATTAGGAAACAGGTGAGGCTTAACGGAAGGCAGGGCAGGGACGAGAGTCCTGGAGGGACCAGGAGGGTCCGGCGGATGTGCGGCGGCGTAGACGGGGGCTACGGTGCGGTGGGAGCGAGGAGACGCGCAGCCGTCCGAGCTGCGTGCGACGAAGCCGCGATGCCGGAGAAGCTGCGCTGGGTGCGGGCGGATGCAGCTGTGCACCTCTCTGTCCTGTTGCGGCTGCGAGGCCAGACGAGGCGAGGCGAGGTGAGTTTGCCAGGCAGCCAGGGCAGGCACGGGTCAGAGTCGGGAGGAGACTTTGTTACAGGTTACGATGAAACTTGCTGCCGAATGGTAGGAAGAAGAGGAATCCTCCGATTCGACCTTCGGCGGCGTGTGTGCTGGTGCGGTAGTCGTGAGAACGACCGAGGTGACTGGGCGAACGCTCGACGTGACGAGGGCGGGGCGGGGCGGGTTGGGGCGAGTGAGCGATGGAGAGAAGGATGGAGAGCGAGTCGACGGAATGCGGTGGTAGCGAGCTAGTCTTGGGTCGGGTCAGCAGCAATGTCAGCCAGCCAGCGAGCATATTGCGCCGTGTGCGCGTGTGCGGTCCCGGGTGCCGGGGAAGACCAGAGCAAGGGACATAGCATGATGGCCGTGGCCGTGGCCGGGTCAGACGCGCTTCGGCACAGCGTGGATGCATGGATCAGATCGAAGAAGCCAGTTGACGACTCGAGCACGACGCCAGGAGCACGCACAAGAGAATCAGGATCCCAGGAGCAGCACCCGGGCAGCCGGGCGGCCCAAGAGGCCAGGTACCCAGACGACCAGGGAAGGCAATCCCGGGAGCGCGGGATGACAACATGAAAACACCAGAAGCCCTGAAGTGGCCCAGCTGCTACAAGCGGGCATTCACTCTGCGGCAGGGCTGACACATTCTGCGACACACACTACCCAGACTACTCCGGCTACTCACTCCCCCACTACAGCTGCTGCTGACACTAACTGCGCACCGTGCGCACAGAGTGAGCCTCGCTTCAAGCCGACTCTTACCATGGCCTACCAACAGGTAGAACTATTCCATGCGCACTGTCTCACTAGCTCACAAAGCCATGCAGCCTGTGTCAAGTGGTTTTAGCCTTGGCAGTCGACGTCAGAGCTGATCCCAGACACGAACGATCCCCCGTTGTTACGTCTAGTCTGAAAGTATAAGGTCCCAGTGCAAAGTTACCAGGTAAACCAAGTCGACCGAACCCAGCTAACCGTACATGTGCTGATGCATACCGCCCTGTCTGGACCTAGATGACCTCGGGAGGATGAGTTCCCTAAAGGCGCGCGCCATGCTGCCGACGCGCTATACAGAGACACGCGCCGAGCTCCTGACCTACCGGGTAGCCAGCCACCTCACGCCTTGAGGCATTGCCACCGTCCCGGTCCTGGCTGCTCGGTCGATTCGAACTCGGTCTCGAACATGCATCTCCGCTCCCCGCACCTTCTGTCATCTATGCACTTTCCGTCCTCTCCGATCATCGACGCCCAGGAGACAGCGAACGGTCGCGTCCACCCCCACGCCTTCCCGGGGCACGGTCTCGACGCCCTCCACCAGCACCTGCCGGCGGCTTGGCGAATGCAAAGTCGCTGTTGTTGATCAGCTACGCTCCAATACAAAGCGAAAGCTGCCTTCCTCATCGCAGAAACTCACGTGCTGATCTTCTTCTCCAGGAACTCTGTGCCATTCGTACCCTTGATCGCCGCCTCAGCCTCTTCCTTGGTCGCGTACTCGATGAGCGCATAGCCCTGTTGTGTCAGCGCTGGACATCACAGCCATGCCTCACCATGACATATCCTGTGCGACGGTTCAAGGCCATGGAGAGGTTCTTGACGTTTCCAAACTCAGCAAAGTGGTCCTCCAAGTCCTCCTCAGTGGTCTCCTCGTTCAAGTTCGTGACAATGATGATCCATCCCTCGACGGCTGCACGTCAGCTAGATCGGAGATGATATCAGTTACCTACATCGGTCAGCCCAGGAATAGTCATCCTTGCCGTTGGCTGTATGTTGCAACACGTCAAGGGTAACAAAAGCGAAGAGCATCCACAGGAAGCTGTGTCAGCAAGGTGCACAGGCAGACAGAGATCGCGCTACTAACCGTCTCGCCGAGCTGGTTGTCAGCACTGACCAACATTGTTATGGGGTGTGTTCACTCACTGTCCATGTCAACGTCGGCCATGTTGCAGAGAAAGTCGAAAGACAGCTCTAAGGAGACCGAAGAAGTATCAAAACAAAGCTTCTAGCTTCGATCGCTAGTTCTCTTTCGCGGTAGTCGTGAGAAATGAACAGCTGAATGTCTAGTTGAAACTCTGTCGCGCCTTTTGTCTTCGGTTACTAGTTCGATGCTGACGGTGGCCGAAGGTTTCGAGCTCGATGTGACGCAAGTTGTGATCGAGGTCGCGGCCATCTGTAGCAGGACAGGATGGAGGCAGCGCACTTGGAGATCATCTTGGCGGGGCCACGTGCGTTTGCTTCCGGCCACTCGTAATGGCATTGCGTCTACATGGTGTGCTCGGTGGAGGTGCTACAGCCTCGCCGCCTTGCCTTAGAAATCCATCGACTTCTTCTGTCGTGACTCGACTCAAACACACAGATCCCAAAACCAAGACAGAGTGGCCATCCCAGCAAACCAGCGCCATGTCGACCTCGAACTTTGTCAACATCTCATCACCGGAGCAGTTCAAGGAGGAGCTCTCCAAGGACCTCAACCGTGTGTCCCTTCTGAATTTCTGGGCGCCGTGGGCCGAGCCGTGTGCTGCCTTCAACAAGGCGGTTGAGGAGGCTGCTGCCAAGTACCCGAGCGTTCTATTCCTCAACGTGAGTTGCCAACTGCATGGGCTGTTGCTGACTGGCAGATCGAGGCGGAGGAGCAGGCCGACATTGCTGAGTCATTCGATATCGAGGCTGTCCCTAGCTTCGTTGTGCTTCGTGTAAGTTTCTGAGGCTTGCAATCAGCGAGGCTCTGCGTAAGCTTGCTGCTTCGGGGGGACGGGTCTTGTCGGTATTTTCTTTACAGTCTGGTACTGTGGAGGATCTGCGTCTGCAAACCAGAGCTTCGGACACCTTGCGCCTCAATCCCATTCCTAAATTGTGGTATGCTGACATAACCGATATTGACTCGCGACATCTATCTTCTCGTTCAACTTCTGATCACTCGTCATATTGCGCTGGAACGGATTACATAACAGGGACACACTCTTCTCGGACGTCACTCTGGAGCCGACACCGGCGTGCTGAACGCCCTCCTCTCGCAGAACGCTGCCTCAACCTCCGCCCCGTCTTCCAATGTCTCCGCTGCCGCCTCGACTCCGGCTGAGCCGTCTCGCCCGCGTACGGAGGAGGAGATCACCGAGCGCTGCAAGGAGCTCATGAACAAGCACAAAGTCGTGCTCTTCATGAAGGGCAACCCCTCGGCGCCGAAGTGTGGCTTCTCGCGCCAGACTGTCGGTCTTCTGCGCGAAAAGGGGGTCGAGTTTGCGTGGTTCGACATTCTGAGCGACGAGGATGTGCGCCAGGGACTGAAGCGGGTCAACGACTGGCCGACCTTCCCGCAGATTATCCTGAATGGAGAGCTTGTCGGCGGCCTTGACATTCTGAAGGAGATGATCGAGAGCGGAGAGTGGGATGAAGTGTACAACGCCGCTTAGGGGGTTTCTTAGCTACGGGACGTATAATCTGCGTACGAGCGTCATGCATTGTAGTATCATCGGGCACTGAAGTATCCTTGCAGAGACGCTCTCAGCTGCTTAATGTCCCGCGATCTATCGGTAGTGAGGCCTATCAGTGACGACCAGTCAACAGTCTCTGCCGACAGTTTCTCCACACTATGCCAAGTACCCACATCAGAGTAGGGTGGGTGTCCCGTCGATCGAGAGAGACACTCAGTGGCAGACGCTATCATTACAGATATGTGTCTTCGATGTTCATGCTCTCGAAGTTCAGAGCAGCATATCTTGCGATTGCCGACGACTCGTCGGAGCCCCGACGAGACTGTCATCCTTCCCTAACCATTCCAGCTCCTGCTCCTGCTCCTGTGACAACACAGCTTTGCCAGTTGCGGACTGTATATGAACAAACCATGATTTCTCTAGGTGGTTCTTGCGTCACTAGGCGGCTTGCTGCGCAGCCAACGGGTCAGGACCTGATTCGTCCTGCTTGATGTTCGACACAGAAAAGATGAAAGCTTCAGTCGCACGAGTCACATCTTCCAGTGTTACGTGAAAGCACCAGTCGTGAGTGCGGGAAGGGCCGCCCTCATCGCGTTGCAAGGCAGAAGCATGTGTGTGCCAGAACGCGGCTGCTGAGCTACAGACATGCAAGTCTGTCTGTCACCTTTCACTAGCTCGGGGCGAGTGACGCACCAAAGGCCAGGCGCGCTCATCTCCTAAGTCGGCGTTTCAGGGTGCCGGCACATGTGGCACTCGGTCTAACTCACGTTGGATCACCATCTGTCATCGTCGAACCCGTCCAACCTCGACCTGCACCCATCACGACCCGTTCACATCCACCCACTGCCCTCTACAGTCCGCCTGTCGCAGTGGTCAGCGCTCTCCTACCGATCCCTCAACTCCGACCACCCTCCCGTCCTTTTTGAACCCCCCGACTTGGGGATGCATCGATCCTAGTCTCCCCTCTCTCCTCCCAACCTTTACCCCTCTCCTCTTCACTCCGCTCTCTCCTCTCGACCACCTCACCCGTCCATGTCTCACCCTCCTCCCGGCTTGGGAGGCGGGGTCGCCAGGACTGGCCCTCCTCCCGGCTTTGGCTCCAACAATGCCGCAGCGGCTTCTGGTGGTGCCTCCGGGGCTGGTGCTGGAGCTGGTGGGGCCAACGGCACAGCTGCCATTGTCCGCGCCCAGATCGTCTTCCTCCTCACCACATTCACTGAGGACTCGTTCGACAAGGCTGCTGCAGAGATCAGGACTGTAAGTGTCACGCTTTTGGCTGCTTGTTTGCCCCCAAGGCACCCGCTGACTCGATTACAGCTCGCGTCATCGAACGGCCCGGAGATGTACCATCACTTCGTTCGCAGGACTGCTGTCGTCGCGTCGCCCGTGATTCAAGCTCTCGTTCAGCATCAGCAGCAGTACAAGGATGACCCGGCCGCCCCGCCCCCTCAGATCCCCACTTCTGGCCCGGCTGCGCTTGCTTGGCGACTCCTTGCGACCGAGGCTGTCCGTGCCGCCCGCGATGTTGCACTTGCCCCGCACTTCGTGCTCACGATGCTCTCGCCATCGCAGGGCACACCGCTGCCTCTGCCGTCTCTGCGCCTCTTCAATCTGCCCCCCGCAGTGATGTTTGCGCTGTCGGCCCTCACTCTGGCGAATCCGCACGTGTATCCGACGACGCACCCCTCGCACGAGCAGATTCTGCAAACCCTGCATCAAACGTTCCAGCCCACCATGGAGCTTCTGCGCGCAGGCGTTCCCTTCTGGTCGACCAATATCCCGAACCAGCCCCAGGACGACCTGACAATGCAGGAGGCGCGCACTCTGATCCTGGCGCTCTATCCTCGCTCCACTTCGTCAACTGGAACCACTTCGCGCCCGCCCACCCCGACGAACCCGACGCCCCCTCACCCATCGCCTCTCAACTCTCTGCAGCGCGGTTTCCTTCTGCAGTCGCTCACGATCAAGTTCACTTCGCCTGCCATCGTTCTGCAGACCTTGTCGGCTCTTTCTCCTGGCGGTGCCCCACGCACTCAGGGGTCGATCCCCCTTGAGGACATTCTCTTGGAGCTGGGTGACACGCTCACTCAAGATGAGGGCACGGTCGAGGCCGCAATCGGTCGCTGGTGGGGTCCATACCTGCTCGAGGAGCCGATCAACCAGCAGGCTGTCAAGGAAGAAATCATCCGTACTCTCCACGGTCTGTGTATGGGCCTGCGTGACGGTCGCGCCGTTGACTTCCACGGCGTCTTGAGCGGCATTTGTGCGACTACCGCGTCAGCGTCGATCCCCTGGGTGGAGGTGGTCAAGGCGTTCGACATGCCAAACTCTCCGCTGGCGCACCCTTCGGCCGTGCCTCTGGCCGCCAGCTTGCTTCTGGTGCCTCCCCAGACCCCGGTCCCTCCCATCGCTGGCCTTCTTCCTGCGAACCTGAACGAGCCGACCTGGACCAACATGTCGTCGTTGCTTTACATTCTCCGCAACTTGTCGCAGCTTCCTCCCGACTCGCTTCCGCTCTACACTCTGCCGACTTCGCCTTCTCCGCAGGTGTTCACCAGGATCGTCGAGCCCTACGCGCCTGACGCTCCCGTCAGCAAAGTCGTTCGCCAGCAGGCCAAGGATGTCCAGTCCGCGGGTCTCTGGAACTCTCTGGGTTTGATTGAAGTTTTGGTCCAGGCTTGTGCACTGGCCGACGCCGAAGACGCAACCGACCGCGAGGAACGAGTCGACATGGGCCGTCGTGCCACGGAGCTTCTCGACCGCGCCGGTGGCCTTGCTCCCGAGCTTGTTCTCATCGCTCTGGAGAAGCTTCCCAAGCCTCTCCCTGCTCCGATCGCCACCATGCACTCGAAGATCTTGGAGATCTACCTGATCAACCCTCCTGCGGCGTTGGCTTCCGCCGCCCTAGTCTTCCAGCAGATCTGGGAGCTGAATCCCAAGGGACTTCTCGACATTCTCACCGAATTCTACACCGAGGACGAGAACAATCTGGGCAAGGTCGTCGATGTTGCCTGGGAGCTGCAGATTCTTGACAAGCTGCTCGCGAGCGACAACTTGCACTTTGCTCTCGATGTCGCTGCTTTAGCTTCCAGCAAGGAGTATTTCAACCTCGAGAACTGGCTCGCAGACAGTGTTGCTGTGAACGGCGACGAGTTTCTTCAGGCCATATTCGACTTTGTCGAGCACAAGATTCGCCTGGAGATTGACCACCAGCACCAGCCCGAGTCGGTGCCTCCTCCCATGTTCACTTTATCGGGCGAAGCTTACTCGATCTTCATCCGCGTTGTCCGCAACGCCGACAACTTGACTCGCGAGGATGTCGCCCGCTTTAAGAGCCTGCGTACCGATATCCTCATTCTCCACCCGCGTCTCCTCAACATGCGTGCGGCGTCCAAGGAAGAGCAGGGCTTCGTTGTGGCGACTTACAGCAAGTCGGTCAGCGCTCAGGTGGATGAAATGTACCGCCGGATGTACTCCGAGGAGCACGAGCTCACTCTGGACGCGGTTGTCGAAGAGCTCAAGCGCTACCAGAAGTCGAGCGACCCCCGCGACCAGGAGCTGTTTAGTGCTTCGCTCCACTCGCTGTTCGACGAGTACAAGTTCATCAAGGCCTATCCGCCGCGTGAGCTCACCATGACGGGTATCCTCTTCGGCGCCATCATCGACTACCGCCTCGTCAAGGACACCCCGGCCTTCGTTGCGACTCGTTACGTTCTGGACGCGTGCAAGACCCCGCCTCACGAGCCTCCTTACCAGTTTGGTGTCAGTGCCTTGAGCGTGCTTCGTGCCTCGCTTGTGGACTTCCCGGGTCTCTGCCGCTCTCTCCTTGAGATTCCGGCTCTGCACGAGTCGCACCCGAGCTACATCAATGATATTCACGCTGCTCTCGCCGAGCGTGAGGAGCTTGACCTTCAGGGTGGCGTTAAGCTCGCTTTCCCTGCGCTCAAGCTTCCTATCCTCATTGAGGAAGGTGAGGACGAGTTCAAGGAGCCCGAGCCCAAGGTCCGCGATCAGATCATGTTCATCATCAACAACATCGCCCCGAGCAACTGGGAGGCCAAGTCGCAGGAGCTGGTCAAGCTGATGAAGCCTGAATACTCGCGCTGGTTTGCCCACTACTTCATTGACGTCCGTGTGTCGTTAGAGGCAAACCGTCACGACCTCTACTTCCAAATTCTCGAGCTCCTCAGTACTCCTCTTCTTGAGAGGCATGTTCTCTGGGAGACTTACCGCAAGGCACGCGACCTTCTGAATGCCGAGAGCACACTTGGCTCGGCATCGGACCGCGCCACCCTCAAGACTGTGGCGCTATGGCTGGGTCGAATCACCCTGCAACGCGGTCTGCCCATTAAGCATCGCGAGCTGTCGATCAAGGATCTTCTCGTTCAGGGTTACGACAACAAGCGTCTCATCGTCGCCATTCCCTTTGTGTGCAATGTCATGCTTGCATGCCAGGACTCCAAGGTGTTCCACCAGCCCAACCCCTGGTTTGTCGCCATCCTACGCGTCCTCGTGGAGCTCTACCACTTTGGTGACATCAAGTTGAACATGAAGTTCGAAATCGAGGTCCTCTTCGGCAAGCTCGGCCTGCAGCTTGACACCATCGAGGCATCAGACGTCATTCGTACTCACGTCCCTCCTCCTCAGCCTCAGGCTCACGTGCCCAACCGTCTCGAGGTCGAGCTTCAGCGCCAATTGATCACGAACGACCTAGCCAACCCCTCTGCACAGCGCTTCGGCGGTGCAAATGCCGAGCCCAACATCGCGGACGACCCATTCACTCGCATGCAGGCCCTGCAGACGGAGCAGGCTGCCCAGGCTTTACACGAGCAGTTCTTAGCCCACGTCGACGACCTCATCCGCCAGCTGCCCGAGTATTTACATTTCAACTCCGACTTAGGTGTCCTGCAAGCGCCCACATTCAAGCGCATTGTCTTGCACTCCATCGAGCGTGCAATCAGGGAGATTGTCTCGCCTGTGGTCGAGCGCTCGGTTACGATCGCCGGTATATCGTCCCGTGATCTCGTGCAGAAGGACTTCGGCACTGAGTGCGACTCGGTCAAAATGCGCAAGGCCGCGCACTTGATGGTACAGAACCTTGCCGGCAACTTGGCTCTCGTAACCTGCAAGGAGCCTCTGCGCACGAGCCTCATGTCTCACATCCGTGCCTTAGTCAGTCAGAACGGTTTCACGGAGGAGAATGTGCCTGATGCTGTGATCGCTGGTGTCGTCAACGAGAACCTCGACGTTGCCTGCGATGTCATTCGTAAGGCGGCCATGGAGAAGGCCACTCGCGATATCGACGTGAATCTCCAGCCTCAGTTCGCGGCACGCAAGGCTCATCGCGACTCTCGCAGCCAGCAGCCCTTCTGGGACGGCGCCTCCTTCGGCGTGGCCATCTCGCACACTGCTCTCCCCGACCCTCTCCGACTCCGCCAGGGCGGTCTCACCGCCACGCAGCTGCGCGTGTACGAGGACTTTGCTGAGTCGGCTCGCATCTTCTCGCAGCAGCAGCAGCAGGCCACCCACCTCAACGGCGGCAACGACTACAACCTCCCCGTTGGCTACCGCGACCTTGGCCTCGGTGACGGCGGCCTCGTGCCGCCTCCCGACGTCAGGCGTGGCCCGTCGCCCCGGGTCAACGACTTTGGCGACCAGGAGCAGCCGTTCGTCATGCCTCCACAGACCACGGTCGAGAAGTTCCACGAGCTGGTCACGGACATCGAGAAGCTCCTCACGCAGACCAACGCGACTTCGATCTCGCAGCTCGAGCCCGACCACGATCTTCGCTCCCTCAGTCGCACGATCATCGTCCTTGCCCACTCGTCGATGCAGCGCGAGGCTACTACGCTGGCGATTGCCCAGAAGATCGTTCAGCTTCTCTACAAGACCGACTCGCCGCTTGGCCGTGAGCTCTACGTCGTGATCCTGCAGCAGCTCTGCCTTCACGCCCCAAAGGTCGACCGCGAGGTCAAGTCCTGGCTGCTGTACGCCGAGGACCCCCGCAAGTACAACGTGCCCGTCACCGTTGTTCTCATCCGCGGCAGCTTCATCCGCGTTGCTGAGCTGGATGCGCAACTGGCCAAGGTCATGACTCGTGGTCTCACCCCCGAGATCGTGGACTTTACTGCTCAGCTTATCCGCGAATGCTCTGTCGGACCTCATGCGTTCATCAACCGCAACGCCTTCACGCTCTGCATCACCGCGCTTCTCAAGGCCCAGGAGCAGGACCAGTCGACTGCTACTGCTGACCAGCTGCTGGAGGACCTCCGCGGCGAGGGCTCTCGCGAGACCAAGGTCATGCCCATCGATGCCAAGGTCCACGAGCGCCTGCAGCACTACTTCTTCGAGTGGGTGCGTTTATTCACCGACAACCCCAACTCGCCCGAGGTGTCGTTCGTCCCGTACATTACATGGCTGCAGGGCGACAACATCCTGGGAGGCGAGGATGTCTCGACCGCGTTCTACACCACTGCCATCAAGGCTGCAGTCGACTGCGACATGAAGTCGGACAACTCTCAGTGGTACGGCACCGACTCCCTCGCGAAGCTCATCGTCCTCATCGTCAAGAACTACGGTGACAAGAGTGGCCCCGGCAGCGTCCAGCGAACGGTCTACTACTTCAACAAGATTATCACCATCATGTCGTACAGCCTGGTGCGCGCTCAGCTCAACGCCGACGAGCCCTTCGACCAGCGTCCTTGGGCTCGCTTCTTCACCAGCATGCTTGCCGAGCTCTCGGCCATCGAGGCAAGTCTGCCTGAGACTGTCCTCGGCTGTCTCAAGAGCATCGCCAACGTGCTCGGCATCATCCAGCCTATCTACGCGCCCCGCTTCGCGTTTGGCTGGGTTTCCATCATGTCGCACCGCCTGTTCATGGCCAAGCTCCTCGGCGCTCCCCGTCAGGAGGGTTGGTCCGACTACCACCGGTGCCTCATGTGGCTGCTGCGCTTTGTGTCGCCGTTCGTCAACTCGAACAGCCGCGACCTTGGTGCGCCGGCGCGCAGCCTCTACCGCGCAACACTGCGTATCCTGCTCGTGCTCATGCACGACTTCCCTGGATTCCTCGTCGAGTACTACCACACGCTCTCGACTGCAATTCCTGCGCACTGCGTCCAGCTCCGCAACATCATCCTTGCCGCGTTCCCTGCCAGTGAGGCTCCTCTGCCTGACTGGTACAAGCGGCTCGACGAGCTGGTCCCGGAGATGCAGTCGTTCCCGCGCGTCCGCTCTGATCACGTCAGCGCGCTCAACACTGGCAACGTCAAGCAGGCTATCGACCAGTACATCCACACCAACTCGCCCTCGGGCGCCGCGATCGTCAACGAGCTCAAGAACCGCATCGCGGTGCAGAAGACGCTGCCTGACGGCACTACGACTACCGTGTGGAACCACACGCTGCTCCACGCGACCGTCTTCTACCTCGGCACCTCGGCCGCCCAGCGCCACTACATGCAGTCGGGCGTTGCCGAGTTCGACCCGAAGGATCCGGCGGTGCCTATGCTCCTGTCGCTCGTCCACTCATTCGACGCCGAGGGACAGTACCTGATGCTGTCCGTCGTCGCCGACCAGCTCAGGTTCCCATCTGCACACACCCTGTTCTTCGCGTCGCTCATGCTGTACCTCTTCAAGGTGTCGACTGACTCGAGCATCCCTGAGCGCATTGCGCGTGTGCTTTTGGAGCGCGTCATCGTCACGCGCCCTCACCCTTGGGGTCTCATCGTCACCTTTGTCGAGCTTCTCGAGAACCCGGTCTACGGCTTCTGGGACCAGCCCTTCGTCCGCGCCGACGAGGAAATCTTCATGATGTTCCGTCGTGCGCGCGAGAACTTTGGAACGCAAATGCACTAGAGAAGTGGTAAGTTCAGCTCCAGCGTCTGTGACCATTAGCTAACGACCAGCATCGAAACCATCTGAGCCCATCTGCGCTCTGTGTTGCAACAATCATACCACGTTCCCCCTCTCCCTGGGTTTTTTTGCAAAATTCGGCTCTTTTTCATTTCGCTATTCCTCTCTATCATAATGTTTGTGACAGTAGAATCCCTCTTCCCTGCGGTCTGTCGTCGGCATCTCAACATGGCAGTGTACGACCGACGAGAGACGACCAGCGGCTGAAGAATAAACACCAACAACAACAGCAATCAACATCAACAACAACTCCCCGACCTCGGCCGTCCACGCGCCAGCGAGCGAGAGAATAAGTTTCGCGGCAAGCGCAGTGGACATATAGAGAGTGAGAAGCCCGGGGCTGCCGTATACCCCGTCCGTGGGTGGGTCCATTGGAGAGGCCCGTTCCGGACTTGTATCTGCTGAATGACGGTGTTTTGGGTTGTGAAAGGGATCCAAGATATCGACATAAAGCTATTGTACACTAGTCACTGCAATGCATGGCACGTTCACATCTGAAGCAGGCGAGTGGCATGAGCATGTAGTTCTCAACTGACTTCGATTGCCACTGACGATGGACGCGATCGCGAGCGGAAGCAAATTTGCCACCCGGCAGTGGATCTGCAGGGACGCTGGCGGGTCATATTCATTCGGGCTCGAAAACAATCAAGTCTTACCAACCATCTCATCTCCATCTCCGCCGCCTGTTCCTTCGAGCTAGAGGTCTCGCTTCAAGATGTCGGAGCGCAAGGTGCTGAACAAGTACTTCCCGCCGGACTTTGATCCGTCCAAGATCAAGCGCCGGAAGAGGCAGGGTCCCAAGAATGCGCAGATCACGGTAACGTTGAAGGCGCCGTACACGATGCGCTGCACAAAGTGTGGCGAGTACATCTGTGAGTAGCATGTCACACCCCCTTCATCCTCTCAGCTATGTTGTACCTCAGTGATCAAAGCTAATACCCGCAGACCACGGACGCAAGTTCAACGCGCGCAAAGAGACGGCCGAAGGCGAAGAGTATCTCGGCGTGAAGGTCTTCCGGTTCTACATAAAGTGCACGCTCTGCAGCCAGGAGATCACGTTCAAGACGGACCCGAAGAATGCCGACTTTACGCCCGAGCACGGCGCGACGCGGACGTTCGATAACTGGTCCGAAGCCGATCCGGAGGGCAAAGCCGGCGCACTGCCAACGGCAGCCGAGGACGATGAGGACGATCCGGAACGCGAGGCGCGCGATGCCATGGCCGAGCTTGAGCGGTCACAGGAGGCGAGCAGGCGCGAGATGGAGATCATGGACGAGCTGGCGGATCTCCGGAGCCGTAACGCGCGTGTCGATACGAGCAGAGTTGGCGATGACCCGGAGGCTCTTCTCGCCAAGTTGCACGAGGAGAGGCTGAGTCGGGAAGAGGAGGAGCGGAGACGGAGAGAAGCGGAGGAGGACGACGCAGAGGTCGCCAAGTACTTTACGAAGATGGCACCGCCGCCTCTTCCCTTCGCTGCCAACGGAAAGGGGAAGAAGAAGGCCGCCGAGTCGCCGGAGAAGGAGGGCAGCGCCGAGTCCGAAGGCAGCAACGAGGAGAAGCCGAAGGGCCCGACGATCAAGCGTGCTGTCACTGCCGCGGGAGAGCCGAGCGTTGCTGCTATCCTTGCGGCCAAGGGCAAGGCGCCAGAGCCCGTCGCGCCGCCAGCGCCGGCACAGGTCAAGCGGAAACGCGAGGGTATGCAGAAGCTCCTTGGCATCAAGAAGAAGACGAAAGTTTAGGTAGCAGCATCGATCAAAAGACGAAATCGACCCGGGCAGCGGCCTCGGATACAATAAGGAGAGATACATCTGTTCTGTGTCCCTGTAGAATCTCATGTAATGCTAGACAACGGAGCGCGGCGTCTCATGCGCCCGCTCGCTATCAATATCTTGGTTGCGACTTATGTGCAGTGTCACTGTATAGGCCGACAGCCTGAAAGGTTTTCGATCAGATGTCCTTGCGCTTATCGTATGTGGACATGTTAGGTCCGACGCGGCGCAGCTTGCGTGCAACGTCCTCGGCGCCGCTCATCACGCGCAAGAGGTTCCCGCCCGCGAGGCCAGCGAGGTCGTGTCGGCCCCAGCCACGCCTGATGAGCTCCGCAAAGAGGTGCGGGTACTTGGACACGTCCTCGAGTCCCTTAGGCACCTTTCGTCAGCTTCTAACGGTAGGACCTCAGCTCACCCTCTCGATGCCGTCGTAGTCAGAACCGATGCCGACACTGATGTCAGTTGAGAAGAGGGGGCCAAAGACTCACTGTTGACGACTAGTCTTGCTCGCGATATACTCAACCACATCGGCGATGTACTTGACGTCGACCTCATCGGGGTTCTTGCTCGCGAACACAGGGTAGAAGCTGGGGTCAGCTTCTCACTCGTTACGTGACAGCTTACTTGACCATGATGACTCCGTCGCGCTGGTGCTTCCCCTGCCCGATCTTGGCCAGCACCTCGTCAGGCACATTGCGAGAGATGTTGTTGAAGTGCCTAGCAGCTGAGTGCGACCACATGACGGGCGCCTTGGACAGCGCGATCGCTTGCAGCGCCGTGTCATCCGAGACGTGCGAGAGATCAATGAGCATTCCGAGGCGGTTCATCTCCTTGATGAGTTGGTGCCCAAAGTCCCTGATTGTCAGCTGTAGCAGGATCCGCCTAGCTCACGAGAGACCATGCCACCGCGGCTTCGGCTGCTCGAAGATACCGCCGCTGTCCGCGAACACATTGTTGCAGCCGTGGGTCAGCGTAGCATACCGAACCCCGAGCGCATAGTACTGCCTAAGGACTGACATCAGCTCGCGCTAACGACAAATAGCATACCCGCAAGACTGTTTCCGAGCTGGTGAGCGCCCTCGATGCCCATGAAGCTCGCAACCTTGCCGCTCTTGATCGCGTGCTCGGCCTCAGCCGCCGTCGTCACGAACTCGAACGTGTTGTGATACTTGGACATCAAGTTGCGCGCGACATCAATCTGCTCCAGAGTGTCTGATATCAGCTGTGCGATCATCATGGAAGCTCACCGCGGACATGGTTGTTTGGCGTCAGGAAGTCTTCTCCGTCATCGTGACATTCGGTGAACACACTCCAAAAGAAGCCACCGAGCTGGCCCTCGCGGATGCGCGGGATGTCAACATGAGCGGGCTGAGGTCAGTCGACTCCCTTCCCCGAACACTCGAGTGTCGGCTCACCAGATCCGCATTCATGTCAAACTTGGTGATGTCGTTTCCATACACCGAGCGGACGAAGATGGGTAGATCGATGTGTCCGTCAATGACAGGCGCTCTGTCCATTAGCTGATCGCATCGCAGCACAGTGAGCTACTGACGTGTTCAGATAGTACTTCGCCAGCTCGAGAGGATCCTTTGGCTCCATCTTGCCAAAGAGCAGAACGCCGATCGTCGCCCACACTAGCACGACCGGGGCCAAGATTGTAATGACCCATCGCTTGCGGCGCGGCGCAGGCCGCTGCGTGCTTGTGGGGAGTATAGGGGTGCTCTCGCTCGCTGCAGGTGCAGGATTCGGCATGGTGTCGCTGTCGTCGCTGATGCAGTTGGCGATGTCGACTGAATCACCGCAGATCGAGGCCGCGGCGTCGTTCCGCCAACGTCGTGACCTGTTTCAGGAGTGACGCCCGTGCCTGGAATTGGGTGGCGAATGCACGGAACGTACGCGACCTCCGCACCACGTGGTTTGAGATTACCGATTTTGTTGATCTTGGAGGTCCACCCAGAAGTTCTGTGGAGGGGGATCCTACCGTCTCGTTGCATTCCATCGTCTAGGTGGTCAACCGTGATGAGCAAGGTGAGTTGTGGAATTGTGGTCAGTAACTGATTGCAGACGTCTCAGGTCGCGGCCAGCTCCAACTGGGAGCAGCTCAAGAAGACGTTGACGCCGACGAAGAAGAAGTCGGCGTCCTCCGCACGCGATGGCCGCGGTGGACCACCGGCCAAGAAGCGCAGGTCAGCTGTCGGCGGGCTTGCGTCCTTCACGAAGAATTTCGAGCGGAAGGAGACAACGTAAGTCATCGTTCCACATATCAACATACTGATGTTGTAGCACGTCATCTCAAGCCGGGCCGTCAACGCCTGGCCCGTCGCAGTACAACACAGACGAGGTGACGTTCCTCGCCGCACCGAGTGGGAATCGCCTTCTGCACGAGCTGCGTCAGATGGTCGCCGGGAACAGCATCCTCAATGAGTCGAAGAAGTCGTGAGTACCCCAGGCATGCGCCTCAGAGAGCCTTGACTTGAGCTGACGCCAGGATTGGCAACTAGTGAGTAACCTCAGAGAGGGTCTATCCTCGTTCTACTTCTACAGCTGGACTCTGTCAAAGCTTACCACTGCAGCCTTGCGATTGATTGCGAAATGGTTGGTTTGGGACAAGGCGGAGACGAGAGTGCGCTCGCGCGTGTCTCGATTGTCAATTACCACGGCCACGTCGTGCTCGACACCTTCGTTCAGCCACGAGAGCGTGTGACTGACTTCCGTACCTGGGTGTCGGGTGTGCGCGAGTCCGACGTCATGAACGCGCCGGCCTTTGAAAATGTGCAGAAGCAGGTCGCGGAACTTATAAAGGACCGCATTCTCATCGGACATGCCGTCGAAAATGACCTGAAGGTGAGTCCTCAGCCATCGCATGGAGGGCATGTCGCTGACGAGACAGGCGCTCCTGCTTTCCCACCCGAATCCGCTCCTCCGCGACACGCAGAAGTGCAAGCAGCTCCGTGAACATGCGAAGACGAAGCGGCCAGGTCTGAAGAAACTGACCGAGCTTGAGCTTGGCCTTCGTATCCAGGGGCGGTCGCACTCTTCGGTGAGTTAAACGAAGATGCACGCCAGGCTGAAAGCTAACAACAGGTCACGGATGCACGAGCTACAATGGCCTTGTACAGGCTGTACAAGCCTGAGTGGGAGGCGTCGCTGCGCCACGTCATGGAGACGTATCGACAGAAGACGGGTATGGAGCCGCTGCCGAGCAAGAGAAAGCGAAAGCGCGGCGACACCGCCGACGGCGATGAGGAGGGAGAAAATGATGAGCGGACGAAGCAAAAGCAATTCTCCGGCGGAGGTAGGAAGGGCATCTCTTCTGGATTGAGTGTCGTCGTGAAGCGCTTCGGCAAGAAGGTTGAAGACCAGCCGAAGCGGCGCGGTCCAGCGCCGGCGCCTGCAGCCTCGTCGTCGGGTGGAAATTGGTGGGAGGAGGCTGCCGGGTGAAGAACAACGCTCATATAGATCATCGATATCATACATATGTTCAGTGTACTCTGTCCTGTCTAACATGCAATGCAAGATTATGTATTATACAATCACGAGTCCTACTTCTGCCCGCGCTTACCCCATGTCGAGTCATACCACGCCTTGACAAGCGCTCCGCTTTCCTGTCCCACACGGAACACTTTTCGTTAGCCTAAGCTGCTTCTCGGCACTCACGCTCGCGCTCGTCCGCCTCCATGCCGCTCTGGAACGATTCTCCCGTGCCGGCACCGTGCTCCATTGAACCCTCAGAAGACGCGTGGTGCGCTGCCAAGTCCTGTAGCGGGGGCAGGCGGTGCACGAAAGCGCTCAGAAGCATGTCGAGCAATGAATCTCCGTTATCCCACCTGCAGCGTCAGTCTAGTCGTGTACGACACGAGATGTCCTGGAGGCGTGCAGAGTAACAACTGCCGAAGACAGCAGCCCGTGACACTGTCTTTCGCTTCACTTACATGCTGGCAATCCGCGCGCCAAATCGATACCACCACCCGCCAGCGCCAACGAGCGACGACAACTTCACGGCAGGCGCAGACGCGTTGAGAGCAGCGCGCACTCGAGGACCATACGCTGGTGGCACCGAAAACGTCGTGAGCTCACTGTACATCAGCTTAGAATCACGGAAAACCTTAAGCAGCCACGGGCCGGTCTCAGAAGGGAAGATTGAGATAGGAAGGAGACGAAACACCAAGCAAGCTTTGCGATGAAGACAAAGGCAGGGAAGCTCAGGTTCATGTCCAGATGCTGAAAGACTTCGCAGTTTCTTGCAATCTCCTACAATGACTCACTTGAGACTCAGCGTCTGTGCTAGCCACAATGGTAGCTCGACTTTGGTGCCCTCCTTCAAATCTCGCTCCGTCCCCTCCAGATACCCAAGCTCCGGTACGTCAAGCGTGAACGTGCAGGGTAGTTTCTGAGGTCAGTTTGAGTGCAGTGGAGACAACGTACGTGATTCTCGGCCAGGATTGCCGTCAATGAGTAGTAATCGTTGTCCATGCTGGCATAGACATGCACTGGACGGCTGATGAGATGTGCGTTGCAGGTGTTCGGTATGCTCCAAGGCCAGCGAAGTGATGTTGACTTTTGGTCTCGACGCGTCGCGCGTTGCGAGCTGGACATTGCGGTCTGACAGGTTACGTAATGCTGATGCTCAGTCAGTGGAACCAAACAAGGGGTGGCACTCAGAGAAGGACAGAGCCGAAATGAAATGCATGGTGATTTTGGTGCTACATACAAAGATGATTGCGAGATCATGCGGGATACGTGATGCAATTGCTTGGGTATACTTGTGTAATGCTTGTAGTCTCTATATGGGTCTCTACTCCTGGGACTGGCTGACACGCGCCATCCACTGCCGGAGAGTATCCGCCAGAACGCTGGGAAGAGCCTCAACGTCGCGCAGCACGACATAGAACTCGAAGGGGAACGTGTCGAGGTAGCGCTGCATTTCGAGCTTCATCTCGCCGTTGACATTGGTGTAGTTGACGGTCTGCATCGAGAGAATGCTCGGCTTGTTCTGCGGCACTGGAGTGGGAGCGCCGGACGCAGGGGCGGAAGCAGGTGCAGGTGCCGGAGCGGATCCGGGCTCAGCACCGAGCTGATCCACGATGAGGAAAACGATCATGACGCGCTCCTCAAGGGCGCGGCGAAGGAGGGTTCGCAAGCGCGCGTGGTCCTGGCAAACTCCATCGGAGATGATGATCTGGAGCTGCCACAGGTCTGGTGCGGAGTTGGACGCCTGTTTCTGTCGGCTCTCGGCGAGGTAAGCGAGCGTGCGTTCGACCAGGGCAGCGACGTCCGTGCGGTGCTGATTAAACTTGAACGCGCGCATGACCTTCGCACCATCGGCGTCGCTGAAAGTAGAACCGAAGTCGTGCAGGATATCAACGCTCTCACCGAAGCGTGCGATGGACACCTGTCCGACCTCGAGCTTCGTCAGGGCTTGCGACACAAGCGCCATCGTCTGGTACGCAAGATGAACCGAGTGTGACTCAGCCATCGATCGGGAGTCGTCGAGGGAGAGAAGCACTTGGTACTCGCGCCTGGAGGGCTTCGTGCGCCTCAACCAGATCTTATCCTTCGTGTACTCGGAAGCGATATAGGGGATGATCTTGCGCATGTTGAGGCGTTTTCCAGTGCGGAAGTCGCCCTGGAGACGGGTGGCAAGCGTAGGCTCGAGGATGAGACGGAGCTGCTCACACAGCGCATAGGACAAGTCCGACGTGAGACTGGCGTACTGGCGCCAGAGATCCTCGGCACCGTCGTCCTCGGTAGGCTCAGCGATTGTAAGGTCGACTTCCGCGCTCTCTTCCGGCTCCTCGTCTTCAGGCATCTTGTCCGCGGCCTCGCCCCCTTCGCCATCGACGTCCATCGCATCAGAAGGCATGGGTGCGGTTCCTCCAATCTCTGCCTGAGTGAGCGCCTTCTCGGCAGCCATGTCGTTATCGGCAACCGGCTTGTCGCGCTGCACAGACGTCACGGGCTGATGCTGCTGCGTGGCGGAGTCCTCCATGTCGGTGTCCTCTTGCGCTTCATCATCCTCCATCGCGGGTGGCTTGTCGGTTTCGCCCTCCTCCTCATCAACGATATGCAGATCTTCGAGCTTCTGCTGTTCCTCCCGGGCAGCGCCGAGAGCTTGCCCATCGTCCTCCTGACCTTCGTGGACGTACTCCACTTGGCCAGGAGCCTGGTCCTGCGCATCCTGATTCGTTGTCTCCTCTTCGCGCTCCGTCTGCGCGAGGATCTCGTCACGGCGACGCTTGATCTCCTCCATAATGTCGCCAAGCGAGCGCTCCTTCTCCATACCCTGGTCCGGCATTGCTGCACCAGTAGAGTCGGTCGGGCCAGTCTCCTCCTGTTCGTCCGCCCCACCGGCACCCTTAGGTGCGCTTTGTGTAGCACCATCAGCCTCGGCTTCCTCTTCAGCTTCCGCCGCCTCTTCATCGCCGCCCTCCATGTCCTCGTCGGCATCCTTCTCCTTGGCCTCCTCTTTGTCCGCGGCTCCCTGGCCCTGGCCAGCCGCCGCAGACTCCTGAGCCGTAGCATCGTTCGAGGCCGACATGTCCAGGTTTTGGTTCGCGGACTCCTCCTGCTCCTCGGCGGCGTCGTCCTCTGTAACGCCCGTGGCGGCGGGTGCTTCTTCGTCCTCCTCGCCGTGGTCCGAGGTGATGCCATTGTCTTCAGGGCCTTCGGGCTCGCCCATGTCAATGTCGTCATCATCGAACGCCTCAGTCTCGTCGTTACCCTCCTCCTCGTCTCCATCGAGCTCGAGGTCCTCGGGCAGGTCGAGCTTGTCCCCCTCCTCTGCAGCAACATTGTCCTGCTGCTGCATGTCAGGACCTTCGTTGTCCGGGTCCTGACCCTCGCCTTCACCCTCGGGCTCTTCGTGCTCCTCAAACTCCTCAGCCTCTTCGCCATCCTCACCCTCCTGGCCTTCGGCCGCTTCCGCTTGAGGGGTATCGTCATGCTGGGTGTCGTTTGCTTCCTGTTCCTGCTCGTCCTTCTTCTCGTCCTTGTCCTTCTTTTTGTCCTCCTTTACGCCGTCCTTCGCGCTGAGCTCGGCATCGCCGCTCTCCTCGTTCTTCTGGTTCATAAGGTCCTCACGGCCCTCATTCTCCTCTTCGCCGCCCTCCTCCTTCTCGTTGTCCCAGAACTTCTCGTCGACGGCACCGGGGTCGAGCGGGTCGACATCACCGACGTGGTCGTCGATGTCCTCCTCATCGTCTTCGTCACCACTCTCCTCACCTTCCTCCTTCTCTTTGCCATCTTCCAGCTTGCCGTCGAAGTCGTTCTCCATCGATACGGCATCATCGTCGTCGTCATCATCGCCACCCTGCTGGTCCTGCTCCTCCTCGTCCTCGCCCTGCAGGCCCTCCACTTGGCTCTCTTCCTTGATCTCAGAGGACACGTTCTTGTCGCCGCTGCCGGCGCCCATACCCGTGCCCTCGATCTCACCCTCGTCTCCGTCCTCTCCATCGTCCTTCGACTCCTCCTGAGGCTTGCAGAATCCCTTCTGAGCTATGTCGAGGACCACACGGCCGACGACATATGTCAGCTTGTAGATGGACTTTGTCGAGACGAGGTGCGATGCGACAGTCGAAGCGTACGTCTCGGCGAGGGCTTGGATGAACGGCAGGACACGGGCGAGGACAGCCGGAGCGTCTGCCGTCTCCTTGCCGGAAAGCTTAGTCGCCATACTCCTCGCGAACGAGTCAAGGCGCTCAACGACGTCGCCAACACGAAGGGAGGCTGCAGACTTGTTGTGGCGCGAAAATGCCTGGGGCAGATGGGCGTACTCGTCATCGCCACGCGCGGCGGGAGGAGTCATGTCAATGCCCTGGGCGGCAACGAGAATGACCTGAATCAGCTCATCAGACTCCTTCCACACGGATGCGGGAAGCCTGTAGGGCTTGAGCATGACGGCTCCGATCATGCCTCGGGCCATCTCCGCCACTGGCTTGAAGAGGTGGGCAAGTTCAGGAGTCGCCGTGGCGCGAGCTTTACATGCTTCCTGCAGGCGCGAGAGCATGTCGTTGGTCTTGTCCACGAGAGACGCCTCATCTTGACCGAATAGCGTCCAGTCAGCCGCTCGCGCAGAGCTCAGTGCGTTCTCGAGCGCGGCAATCAGGAGGCTGACCTCCTGCCTGAATTCATGGACAACGCTCAGGTCGTGGGTACCGGGCTGCACATGTTGCAGCTCACGGAACGCGCGGACCGTCACCTCGACCTCACGAAGAGCGTCGCGGATGCGGCAAGCATTCAGCTCCGCTCGACCGAGAGCTTGCCTGATCGCCTCACCACCGGCGACGCTCTGCGCACGCGCGATGTGGTGCAGACGGCGGACCGTGGAAGCAAGAGATGACAACTGGCGAAGCTGAGCAGCAAGCACCGAGTGCTCACCCAGACAAGCCGCGTACAGGGATTCGACATAGCCCATAGCGCGGCCCAGGTCTTGCGAAGCGATATCGGGGTTGTGGCCGTTGAATGCGGCTCGCATGGCGGTCATGAGTACAGACTGACGGTGGTGATACTCTTCGACCTTGTCCAGGGTCTGAATGTCGAACGCATCCGGAAGATTGGCGACTTGCAGGGACGGCAAGCCGGAGATCCACGTCGTAGACTGCTGTCGCTGCAGCTTGTCGGCCGGAACCGCCTGCGAGAAGCCGCACGCACGGAGTGTTTTCAACAGATCAGAGAAAGCCTTGCGCTTCCTGCTTGTCAAGTTGTTGACGATCTTGGTATTTTCCTTGGTGAGGAAAGGCGGGGTCTGCTTGCGCAGCACTTCGGCAGTCTCAATGACGTCGGTCGCAAGACCCTCCATCTGTGAAGACTCCGTCTGGCTAGTAACCGCGCGGGCCTTCTCCTGCACCGCCGTGTAGCGCGTCAGCGTGGTGGGAAGGTCCGCAAGGATAGCAGGTACGGCAGCCTTGACCGTCTTGCGAGCGTCGAGGACCGCGGGGCTGAGCGATGACATCTCAAAGAAACCGGTCTGAGCCTGTACCTCTCCGCCAACCGCCTCCTGGGGACAGACGGCATTAGGGTCGCCGAGAATGGGCGCCACCGGCTGCATGAGGACCTCCCGGAACTTGCGAATGTTCTTATGCAGCTGCTTGTGACTCTTGGCGGCACTGGCCTTCAGGGCGTACACATTGATGTCCTTCCACGAAGCGAGCTTGACAAAGTCCTTCACCGCCTTGTCAATGACCTTACGTTGCTGCTCAAGGCTGTCACGGATGCGAGGGACAAAGAGCTTTGCGTTGCCGATGACGTTGTGCAGAAGTGCAGCGACCTTGGCAAGCGACGCAGCGGCAGGAGCCTCACTCTTGCCGAGCTCAGCAGCCATGCGCTGGAAAGCCGAAAGAACAGACAGGCGGTGCTCAAACGCGCCAAGAGTGCTCATGTTCAGGTACTCGGACAGCACAGGCTGAACAGTAGCGAGGTACTTGTCGGGGTCGTCTGAGTCGACGATACCGTGCACGAAGGCGCCGTACAGACGAAGAGTGAACTCATCGTCCTTGGCCATGTACTCAACAGTCTGGTCATCAAGCAGACGCACCCAAGACGACAACTCGAGTCGCCGCCAGGCAACGATCAGGTTCGAAATGTCGTGCTGGTAGCTCTTCAGGCTGTTCTCGCGATTGGCGTACGGCTCCCAGTCGTCGGTATGCAAGAGGAGCTGCTCGAGCGCGGCGAGGACCTTGGCGACGGGCGAACGAACGTCAAGATTGAGAACACGCAGAACGCGCTCGCGCAGATGTTGAAGCACCATCTGGTCCGGCCACTCGCCGACCAGAACATCGAGACGGGCCCGCAGCTTCTCCAAGATGACATGCGCTTTGCGCACCTCGCATTCGTTGGGCGAGAAATAGAAGTTGCTCTGCGCGCTGGAGATTCGGATCTCCGCGTGACGGTGGTGCAGAGTTTGCGTTTGGAACGCTAGCGACTTGACGTCCAGGTCCTCTCGGAACTGACCGGCGTGCAGAGAGCTCAAGATCTCATCCACAGTCTGCTTCAACGTCGACGCAACCGAGTCGGGCTTGTCGCTGAAAGCACCAACAACAATCTTGTGGAATGCAGAGATCTGCGCAGGGGAAAACTTGACCTTATTCGCAGTGGGCTGCTCCTCTTCCATGACCTTGACGGGCTCCTCGTCGTCCATGACGTCGGCGAAAGTAGGGAAGAGCTCGGCAAACTCCTTCTCCATGAGCTCCTCGTCCGAAAGCACTTCAATGTCCGTCTTGCGGATCCGGAACAGGCTCTCGGCTTCTTGTTGCTCCTGCTGCTCGCGGAGACGAATAGCACTCCAAGCAGCATAGAGACGGTCCAAGCCTGACACTAGACCTGGAATGTGGGCGATGCGCTGCTCAGGAGTAGTCGCCTCCTGCGCATGTGAGAGCGCAACCAGGAGGTCGGCCCGCATGCTGGCCACGCTGGGCTCCTTACCGCCGACAGGCAAATTTTGAAGCTCGTCATAGCCAGCAATCGAAGGGAAGCGAACGACCGGCTC
The DNA here is from genome assembly GCA_030347605.1 of Trichosporon sp. DN520. NCBI lineage: Eukaryota > Fungi > Basidiomycota > Tremellomycetes > Trichosporonales > Trichosporonaceae > Trichosporon > Trichosporon sp. DN520. The sequence continues at coordinate 116,169 of JASJUY010000032.1, read as the reverse complement.
CACCACTCTCGATGGCTGCGTGAGTTGCAGCTCGAGGTCGCGCGCCAGCAAACGCACTCCAAACTTGGCACACAGCACCGCAGTCGCAATCGGTCGTGCGAGGTCTTCCAGATCGGTGTAGCCTGTCGTAAGGCGCTGGACGAATGCCATGGACGCGAGCTGGAAAGCGTCCTCGCGCGCAAGAGCTGCCTTGTCGTTACTCGAGATGGCAGACAGAAGAGAAGAGATCGCCTTGCTGCTGAAGATGTCGTCGAAGAAGGAGAACACTTCGTTGAAAAGATGTCCGAGGCGTGCGGCATTGACCTCCCGGTCGATGCGGGGTCCAAGGCTGGACTCTTCTGCTTCGAGATTCGAGACGCGATTCTCGAGATCAGCCACACGAGCTGAATCAGCCATGCCCTTTTGCACCTGCTCGGCGTGGCGCACGACCTCGAGCTCCTCCTTGACGAGGTCCAATTGCGCCGCGATGGACTCGCCGAGAAGAACACGTCGAACTCCAGGGTCGATGGGGACGTTCGTTACGAACATATCGAGTACGAACCGACCCAGACCGTACCAGATCTTTCCAACGGTGGAGAGGCTTCTGTCTTGCTCCAGAGGCTTGGCGAGATGCTGGTCGAAGGACGTCTCCAGGTATTGGAAAGCGAACTCGTCCGCTTGCGTCTCGAAGCTTGCTGGCTGCTGGAGGCGGCCATCAACTACGGAGACGCCAAACGCTCCAAGGACCAAGGCCAGAACACGCAAAGCGAGGGTCCACGAGTGGAAGGCGCGGTCATCACTCCTGCCAGCCGACCAGAGCAGCGTCCGCGTGGAGAACGCAAGAGCGTCATCCATAACGTTGATCTGGGCAAGAGGCGTGCCGGCGGTGCGGCTGAAGCGGAGAGCAGCAGGAAGCTGGACCGGCTGGAAGAGTTGACCTGGGCTGCCCGGCTGCCATAAGCGAAGCAGCCAGCCAGAGAGCGCAGTGAAGGTCGTGCTCTGCAGCTCCAACAGATCACTGGGGCGAGCATCAGCCGCGCTAGCCAGGAGTGCGAGCGTTTGAGAATCCCACGTTGCGCGACCATCGTTAAGAAGGTCAAGCTCGATGACGCGCGCCACACGGGCATTAGACCAGGGAGTGTCCGCAGCGGTGGACTCGACGTCGAGATTCTTCATGGGAAGTGTATCGATAAGAGCCGAGAGCTCTGTGACAACATCGTCGGTGAGGTTGTCTGCCGCTGTAGAGAGGGCCTGGACGGCATCGAGCTTGAGTTTCGTGTCTGTAACACCGTCGAGACGCTCGGCGAGGGCGGCAAGTTGCTGGCGTTGAGCGGTAGGAAGCTGGCCGGAACGGAAGAGTGTCCAAAGAGCGGCCTGTCCGAGGCCTTGGGTGATCTGAGTCGTCTTGGCAAGACCGGCAACAGCCTCCTGAGCCTTGACAGCGTCGAGGCGCACAAGCTGTTCCCCGAGCCAAGCCGCCAGGAGCTGAATGGAAGAGTAATCGAAAGTTTCAGTCTTGCAGTGCTCCTCGACCAAGCGGAGGAGGAGCGAAGTTGCCTCTGCAGCTGTCAGGGCTGCAGGGTCATCGGCGTTGTTGAGGACCAGTTCGGGCAAGCTGTCTCGCACGAGATTGAGCAGCGGATAGATTCCATCTCCGACTGTTGCCTTACGACGGCCGATTCCGCGACGAGCGGTAGCAGCAGATGCTGCCAGTATAGTCTTGCTGTTGGTCGGCTCCAGAATCCACGTGTCAACCTCAGCACGCCGCGCCGAGTTGCGCAGTACGACCTGCAAGATACGGAAGATCGTGAAGTCCACCGCACCAGTGTTGGGGTTCGTGGCCGCATCGAAAGGTAGCGCTTTGATCAGAGAGGCGTCGATTCCGCGCTCGGCAAGGTAGGCTTCAGATACCTGAAGCACGGAAGCTATCTGCGGGTGTGCCATGAACGACACTGCGCGGTCGAGCGCGCCAGAGCCGTACGCAAAGTGGCGCAAGAGATCGTAAGCGCTGCGGCTCTCCGATGCAATCAGATTGGCGACGAAAGCCGAAGGTGAGAGGTCCGACTCAAAGCTCGAGTTCAAGCGCTCAACAGAGCGCAGGAGCGAGTTCTCAGAAAGCGCGAAGGTCTCGACCGTCCCCACCTCGGGAATAGCAACGTCCTTGTCCGCGTCAGGAGCATCAACGTATAGCTCCACGCCACGATTGCGCATAGCACGAGAGAGCTCGCCCATACGGGGGTCGTACGTCATGAACAACCGGAAATTCTTGTGAGGCGTGATGACCTCCGGCGTGCCGCTCGCACTTCCCTTCTCACTCATGACCAGAACGCCGTCGATCTCACAGAGCGAGTTGAGGCGATCTAAGACGGAGGCAGAACAGAGGTTGGCGTCAGACACTAGGAACCAGCCTCCGGTACGTATGGCGTCCAACAATGCACCATCCACCCATGCGAAGCCAGTAGCAGATCCGGGGGTGCGCTCCACATCGGCAAGGGCGGAGACAATTGCCTTTGTATCCGCTCCAGCGTTCTTCAAGTCCTCCATAATTGCCTGAGCAGAGGAAATGAACGAAGTGGGGGCCTCCAGATCGCGAGGATCATTGCAACGAGCGCGGGCCGCAGTAATCTCAGCGATGCGGGAGGCGGCACCGGGGTGAGAGTCAGCAGTGACTTCGAGCGACGCCTTAATCGCTTTCGTGGCGTTGTCCAAAGCACGGAAGCGGTCTTGTTGCTCGAAGGTGCCCAGAATCTCGCTAGTGTCGACCCCGGGATGCATTGCGAATTCTCCGAGTGTTGTTCCAGCTCCAGCAGCGATTGCGCGGAGAAGATCGCGCTTGCCGCGCCCGTTGTCGCCTGCCAGAATGACAAGCCACCCCATCTCAATGGCTTTGAGAATGCTCTCGGCGAGTGGCAGCTGGTGATGCGGAATATCAACGTCCACGGCAGCCGAGTCCGCTCGAGGCACGGCAGAGTGACCGATTTGGAGCCACTTGGGCGTGACCATCGCGGCAGGCCGAGAATACGTCGGCTTGATGCCAAATACGCGCTCGAAGATGGAAGCAACGGCAGCGCGGTCGGCGGCATTGCGGAAGCGCTGCAGATACACGGTTGCAAGGTGCTCGACGGGGTGCTCTGTCATTTCCAGACCATTGCGCTTGGCGACGAGGCCGAACCAGCGGAACAGGTCTCGCAGATTGAACTCCCAAGGACTGCCCTCCCGACCGATGGTCCGCGTGACCATCGTGCCTTCGCGGATCTCCTCGTTGAATGCGATCATCTTCTGCACAATCTCAGGCTCGTCGTGGATCGAACGACAGATCATCAGCAGATCATCCGGAGTGTGCTCTTGGAGGTAGACCTTGGTGAATCGATTGAGGAAGGACTTTGGCAGACCCTTTCGGCCACCACCCTGCGTTAACGGGTTCTGCGCAGCGAAGACGCGGAAATCGGGGTGGCGGTCGAATGAGCGGCCCAGCTCGGGAATGTAGACAGTTCCACGGTGATCAAGCACGGCATTCAGACCCTCCAGCACAGTCTGGGAGGCGAGGTTCATCTCGTCGAGCAGCACCCAGTCGCCCTTCTGCATCGCGTCCAAGAAAGCCGCATCACGCCACTGGAACTCGCCCGCGGCGCCACCCTCCACAGGGAGATCGGAACCGAAGAGGTCGATGAGGTCGGTCTGGTCGGAAAGGTTGATCCGCTGCAACTTGAAGCCAGCTGCCTTGGCGAGAGCGGAGACGAGCGATGTCTTGCCGACTCCGGGAGAGCCTTCCAACAATATGGCCTTGGGCAGTTGACAGCCACGGATGACGCGCATAGCGTTCAGTGCCGTCGATGGCGCTTCGAAACGGAATGCTTGATCCGTGGAATCAGTCACATAAGGCCCACGACGAACGCTGAAACCTCCAATTGAGACCGCCTCCGGGGTGATGACCAACTCGGTACTGCTGGCGGTGCGATAGTCGCCAAGGACGGCAGCCATGGAGTCGAGCTGCGCCATACACTCCCGACGGAGAGCGGCGATGTTGGCCAACGACGATCCGGCAACCTGAGGTAGTGATTCCAGTCCATCGACGAAGACCATCTGACCACCGTGGTGGAAGGCAGCGGCGACGCCGAGTGTCTTCTGCCCGAACATTTGGTTTGCGAAGTTGACCCACGCCTATAAGGGTCAGCAAGAAGCCATACACTGATTACCTACCAGAATGTCACGCAGGCCGAGACCAGACGAGTCACCAATGCGCTCGCCAAACCAGTTCATGAAGTCAAGGATGAAAGGCCCAGCCGGCTTCAACTCTTCGTACTTGCAGCTCTGAGCGATAATCTGTAGAAGGTCATCCCTGTTGCCGAGAGCGGGGACCCAGATCTCTGTGAAACGGTTGCGGAGCGCAGGAGACAGCTCCTTCTTGCCAAAGTCACCGCCAGGATTCATGGTCGCAACAACGTGGAAGCGCGGGTTGGCGACGATGGTGGCATCGTCGATATCAACGCCTCCCTTCTCGGCGAGCACGAGGGTACGCCCGGGCTCGAGAACGGAGTTCAGACGCTCAAGAACGGAGTCGTCCGCAAGAGAGACCTCGTCCAGAAGCAGAAGGTCGCCGTCGACCATTGCATGGATGAGGGGGCCGTCGACCCACTCGAAGAGCGCCGAAAGCTTCTTCACCTCGCGCTGGACGCCGCGCAGAGCAGCCTTGGTCGCATCATTGGGCGCGGCCTTCAGAGCAGCAGTGACGGCTTGGAGGAGGTCGTCGTCGGATGCGGCGGCATCGATGGGTACTTCGAGCTCGGCAAGACGTGCCAGCACCTTGGCCCGGCGTTCGTGGCGATTGCGCACGGGACGTTGGGAGCCGAGCAGGTCCGCGGTCTCCATATTCTGATGACAGTTGATCCCAACGAGCTTCTGTGCAAAGGCAGCGGCAAGCACCTCGCACACGGACGTCTTGCCGCAACCCGTCTCGCCGACCAGAAGGACAGGCTCGTCATGAGCAGCGGCAGTGGCAACGAGAGCGAAGAGGCGCTGCATCGCCCTTGTCCACACCATGCCGGACTCAGGCACATTGTCAAACGGCAGGCGCTTGAACATGGCATTTTCAGGGTCAAAAATGCGGTAGATGGCGTCGACGTCGATCTTCACCTTCATGATCTTCTCGATGACCTCGCGAATGACAGCCTTGTCTTCGTCGTTTCGAGCGCGCTCCGCGAGGAGCATGTAACCGTCGGTAGCGAGCTGATCGTAACCGACTGCACCTCGTTCTGCCCATCGGAAGAGGTCACGCAGTGTCGCAAAGGAGCTCTTCGACTCGAAGACGCGGCTCGCTTGGCGTCGGTGACGCAGCTCCTCAAACACCTGCACGATACGCTTGGCGTAAGTGGGCGCGATGGCACAGCGCTGGCACAGAATGGTCTCCAGCTCGTCCTTGGGCACATCGTCAAAGTGGACCTCAAGGAATCGATTGCGGAAGGCGCGAGACAACACCTTACGACCAGCATAAAGGCCAGGCGGGTTCTGAGTCGCGAACAGAATGAAGTTCGGGTGCGGTTTGATGACCTCCTGAGTCTCAGGGATGACGAGCTCACGATTGTCATCAAGCAGACGGTTCAGAGCCTCAAGCACATCGGTGGGTGCCAAGTTGAGCTCGTCGAGCACGATCCAATGACCCTGCCTCACTGCCGTGACAAGAAGACCCTCTTGGAAGGTGAGATTGCCGGTCTGTGGATCGGTAACATACGTGCCAAGATACTCTTGGATGTCGGTGTGCTCGTGATTGTTGATACGCACGAAGCGGTGACCGGTCTGGCGAGCGAGGAACTCGACAGCACTCGTCTTTCCAGCCGAAGTCGGTCCCTGAATAAGGACAGGGTACCGCTTAGTGAGGATGACTCTGGCGAGATCAGACAGCTTGGCCTGAACCGAGGGCGTGATGATGTACCGACTCTCGCTGGCAGGAGGCAGCGGGCCGCGCTCGAGCCAGAAGGGGCCAAAGCGGACAAAGTCATCGGCGTCAAGGTTGGCGGGGAGCGTGGGGATCTGCGCAAGGACAGCCTTAGCATTCTTCATAGGCGCAAGGATGTGCTTTTCAAGCACAGCATGCGCCTTCTTCGAACTCTCAACGTCAAGACTCATCGTGAACGCCATCAAGCAGCCTTCCCACAGACCGCGACGGAGACCAAAGATCGGTGCTGACTGGACCGCAAACATCAGCGCACGAGCGAGCGTGCGCATGCTGTAGTGCGGTGCGGCGTTAGAGCCATCTACGATCTCCTTCGCGGCACTGAGACGCTTGAGTGTGGCGTAAAGCTCGACGACATCCAGAACGACACCGCGATCTCCCGCAGCCGCGTCTCCAAGATATCCTTCAACAATGGCAATGAGCGCCTCGCGGTCGTCATCGGGTGGCGGGACGTAAAGCTCGGTGAAGCGTGCGCGCAGCCCAGGCGGAAGGTCCTTCTTACCCACATCAGTGGCGGGGTTCATACACGCGAAAAGACGGAAGTCGGGATGGCGAGGAATCGGCTCGACATCTCCACGCTCAGTAAGCACGAGGGAAGCAGTCGACGCCTCAAGGATGGTTGCAACAGCCTCAAGCGTCTCTTGAGTTGCGAGATTCACCTCGTCCAGAAGGATCCACTCGCCGTTGCGGAGCGCTTTAACCAATGGTCCCTCGACGAAGGAGAACACAAGCTTGCTCTTCATTTTGACATGGTGCAGGTCGAACTCGGCGATGTCGACCAGCAAGCTCTGCCAAAGCACGGCGGCGCGCGCCGTCTTGTTCGCGACTTTACGACGCTTGCGAGGGTCGTCATCCTTGGGCTCCTCCTTGGATTTGTTGAGCTTGTCGACTGCTCGACGAGCTGAGTTTGCCCACAGCTCGGCACACCGCTGCCACTTCCGCGCGGACAATGCCTTGGCAGCCATCTCCAAGTAAGTGCCGTTCTGTGCCTTGCTGACACTGAACGTCTCTGTGAACAGCTTCTGCCACCGCGCATGGAGCGTACGCGCCGCTGCCATTGCATCGATCGGCTTGAAGCCGCCGACAAGGTCGGATGTCTCGGTCTGAGTTGACAAGTTCAGAGCCGTCAGGGACTTGCCGACCAGGTTGGCGAGATGCTGCACGCTCGTCGTCTTACCCGTACCGGTCTCACCCACAAGCAAAGTCGGCTCGGCGAGGGAGACTGCAGCGGCAATACGCTCGAGGGTGACAAGCGAAGGGCGAGTCAGCGCATACGGGCGATCGTCGTCCGACTTGCGCTTCTTCTTTGACGCAGCCTCGAGATGACAGCGACCAACATGGATCTGCGAGGCGCCCTTCTCAGCCTCCAGTCGTGGCCGCCTCGTGTCGATAAGGGAGACAGCTCGCTCAAGATCCATGCCAATGCCCTCTGCAATGACAGTGACCATTTTTGCGCGCTTCTCCGCTGAACCTGAACGATTATCCAGTGACGCAAGGAAAATGTCACCAGCCTCGAGGAAGACCTCATCTTGGTACACAGCGTTTCCAAATGCGCCCGCCCCGGACGCCTCGAGTGCCGCTAGCGAGGCGGCAGGAGGAAGTGCGCGCTCGACACGCGCACACCACTTCTCGAGGTCACGCAGGCCGATGTCCCTTGCCTTGACCTGACCGCTGGTCTTCGCCAAAGGGCGAAGGTTGTGCCACACTCCAACAAGCGCGAGCGTAACATTTGACGGAAGACGAGGGAACTGAGCCGACAAAATCGAAAGGATGTCCTCGTCCGTCGGGGAAGAGAGGTGCACCTCAGTGAAATCCTGATGCCCGAAGAATGTCGGCGGGGTATGTGCGTCTGAACGGACCGTACGCGTGGCGAAGACGGCGAATCCGTTGCCAGCCTCGATGTCCTCACGCCCGGGAACCTGGAGCGCTGCGCGTCTTCCGACGCGGCCCAGGTGCAACGACTTGGTGATGCCGGAGATGGTCACGAGCATCTCTAGGGACGCCTTGTCGATATCCTCGAAAACGACCCAGCGCCCGGCGCGGACAGCCTTCGCAAGCGCACCCTCCATCCATTCAAATGTGCCGGGTTTCGTCGGGCTCGAGACATACGTGCCGATCAGGGACTTGACATCGATTGTGGTGTCGGCAAGGGGAATCGTCAGAATGCGACTGGTAGGGAGTTGAGAGGGGTAAAGGGTAGTGCTGAGGTGCTGAACAATGTGTGTTTTTCCAGCCGATGGCGGCGCTGTGATGAGAACAGGCGCACATCGAGAGAGATGTGGTGCGATCGCTTCAATTGCACTGTTCATGGCAGCCGTTCGGACGTGAGTCAAGGCGCTTGACTGACGAGTGTCTAATTGCGAAGATGGGTGACGGAGGAACAGCTTGTTTCCAACAAGTGCAGTCCGCGGCGAGAGGTCAGCCTCAGTCAGCGCGGCCTCTTCCGCTTCCTCCTGAGCGTCCTGCCGAAACTCCTGGACCCGCCGCGCTTCGAACACGGGAAGCATCCAGCCGTCAACAAAGTCCGCCTCGACGTTGCCGTTCTCCACACGATACCCGAACAGCACCTTGACGTCAGTGGTCAGGTCTCCGACACAAGAAGCAAGCATCTCCGAACGCTTCGTCTCGCTCCATCCGCGCAGCTTGCTGAGGACTTCGATGGCGAGGAAGCGGACAGCCGTATCGTCATGGCCGCGCAGCGCATGGAGCGGGGCGGTCGGCCAATCTAACCGCTTTGCGAGGGCAGGATCGGCGATCAGTAGTCGATAGTATGCAAGAAGGATCCTCTGGAGCTGGTTGACGGTAGTTTCGGCCGTCGCGAGAGAGAGGGGAGAGCTGGATACCAAAGCCTCTACATAGGCAGTGATGACACTAATCGTCAGCTCGAGTTGCATGACCCACCAGGTGCGAACTCACGGCCAAAGATCGGGTCTCGGCTCAGCCAGCTCTGACAATGCAGCTAGCCTGTCTCCAACTTCATCTGCACTGTCGAGCCATCGCACGACGATATCGAGGAGCACCGGCGCGAATCTGCGGGCGACCGGCGCGATGCCACCGGGATGGGACGCAATTCCAGAGAGGGCAGCTAAGAGTTGGGCACCGCGTTGAGGAAGGTCGATTCCGAGATCCTCTCCGAGCGCCGTTGCGCGCTGGCCGAGGTCGATCTGAAGCGGACTCATCGGCGCGGCCGGTGGTGGGGAAGTTGCGGGATTCGAACTTGGTCTTGAGGAGTTAGCTCTTGCGATGAACTTTGGAACTCACGATGATGGCCCAGACCTCGGAGAGGCGGGCGGAGACCGCTCGGAGGCAGTCCCTTGACTCATATCTGAGAGCTCGATGTCGGTGCTCTCAAGAATGAGTCTGAATCGCGGTCTGACGTTACGCGGCAGATGCGAATGTCGTCAACAAATTTCTGACCTCACAGAAACTTCAGTGAGCAGCAGGTGGAGGTCATTCTTGATCAGCCACGTGGGAATTCGCCGTTACGTGTTATTCGCCTGCGACCCTGTATCAGTGGCGCTCCTTGTTAGAAAGTCAAAAGTGGAAAGCGACGCGACTTTTTCTTGTCCTCATCTCTCACTTTTTCTCTGACTCTTACACGAGAGCCCTCTCCGCTACGACGCTGCTACACCTCCGACAGCATTGCAGGGCATCCCGATACTGAACGACATCCACTGACGAGCTCAACCCCACTCTTCCCCACTCGCTCTCCTCAACTCTCTCTATGAACGCATCGCGTGTGTACACTGCAGTCCGGGATCGTTCGATCATTTCACGGGCAGTAGTGAAGAAAACGGGTGCAATAGCAATGGCACCTTCGGGTCGTGACGTTGTATTGACAGATCTCAAGGTTTGAAACGGGTCGGTCTTCTTCGACGCCGGCACGCCTCAGTGCACGTTGCACATTTCCTCTACTTTCCTTCCGTACTTTCGTAGATGACACCGATGAACTTTGCTCTGCTCTCACCCAATCCTTATCTGCAGAAAGCTGGACATAATATAGCAATGTTACATTAGGACACTACGTAATCTATCTACCTCCCCTCAAGCCCAACGATGCCCCTCTGCATGACATCCGCATCGAATACACCCTTGCTCGCCAGCTGCATGAGTTTGCCGAGCGCGATCTGCTGCTGCTCGAGCACGATGGCGATGTCCGCAAGAGTCTTCTCGTCGCCTGTCCAGTCCTGGTCTCCTCTTCGGCGCAGGCGGCGCACTTCCTCGATCTGGCCCCAAAGCTCATTGACCTGGCCAATCATGCGACCCTTGCTCGGAGCGCGAGGCGCAGCCGTCAGTCCGACACTGTTCTTGGTGACAGGACGCTGTCGGCCATCCAGCATGTCCTTGACCTCCTCGAGCGTCTGCTTCATCTCGCCTTCTTCTGGTCGGAAAGCGGACGACTGGATTGGAGCGAAGTTTGGCGCCTGGGCCGCGAGGTGCAGCAGGCGCTGCATGAGCTGCGACAGGTGCTGCTGCAGGGCCTGTAGTCGGACACTGGAAGAGAGCGCCGTCTGCTGGCTCAGCTTCTGCAGCGCAGCGTTAAGCTCCTTCACACGCTGCTGGTGCACACTCGCGAGCTGCTCCTGCGCCTGCACTCGCTTCTTCACGTCTGAAAAGCTTGTCGCCAGGACAGGAACCATACTGCGCTGTTAGCTATGTGCGGAAGGAAGCAGCTCACCACGAAGGGTCGGGGTTGTCTCGCACGGCACGCGCCCACTTTGCGTCATCCGTCGCACCTGCTGGTCGTCCATACGCTCCCGTGGTCCCCGGGTCCACCACGTTGTAGAAGAAGTACTTGAACTTGCACTCCGGGCTGGCGGGGTCCCAAGCATTTTTGATCGCCATCATGCGCTCCTCGATCGTCGGCTCGGGCGCGACAGCTGGGTGTTGTGGCTGCTGGTTCGTGCTTCCAAAGAGACCGTGCTGCTGCGTCGAGGCTCCAAGAGCATTGGGCTGCTGCGCTGTGGATCCGAACAGTCCGCCAGTCTGCTGCTGGCCGCCAAACAGACTACCCTGCTGCTGTCCTTGCTGCGCCGTGTTGGCTGTCGAGCCAAATAGTCCTCCCTGAGCAGGCTGCTGCTGGTTTGTCGAGCCGAACAAACCACCAGAGGCAGCAGGCTGCTGAGTGGTCGATCCAAACAGGCCACCTGTGGCCGGCTTCGCGGCCGTCGACCCGAAGAGACCACCTGTAGTTGGCTGGGCAGTGTTGGTGTTCGCCTGGCCGAAGAGACCCCCTCCAGTCGTCGATCCGGACGCCGCCTGCGAGCCGAACAGACCGGTCGACTGCTGCGCTGGCTGGGTTGTCGAGCCGAACAGGCCGCCGCCGGTGTTGGTGTTCTGAGCTGGCGTGCTGGTGGAGCCAAACAGGCCACCACCGGTCGTGCCAGACTGCTGAGCAGGCTGCGTCGTCGAACCAAACAGACCCCCTCCAGTGTTCGTTCCCGCTGCCGGCGTCGTGGACGACCCAAACAAGCCACCGGCAGGCTTTGCCTGCTGTTGTTGGCCGAACAATCCAGTGCCTCCCGGGTTGTTGGTGCTTCCCGAGCCGAAGAGACTGCCAGTTGCTGGCTGCTGCGCGGTGTTGCTCGCGGCACCGAAGCCGCCGAATCCTGTGCCGGTTCCGCTCGTGTTGGAGGTGCTGGTGTTGGCAGTGTCTGTGGTCAGCTGGGGTAAACAACAAGACGGGAACGCACTTCCAAACAACGACCCCGAAGCCGCTGGCTGCGCCTGATTTTGCCCAGCGGACGGCCCTGACGATTAGCATGTCTCTCGTGTACTGGCGGCACGCACCGAAGGAGAAGGCCATGGTCGGTGCCGGACTGGTGTTGATGCAGATGCGTCTGGAATCGCAATTACGCTGTGGTAGTGACCTCACCGGAGCATCACAATGAAGCCAGCTGATTTCAGAAGCCGGCGATATTTGGTAGGTAGCCTTGTGGCAACGCCCGTGACTCCCACGTGGCACTCGCGTTTTCGCACTTTCATGAGCGCTTGCTCGAGTTTACATCAACGATCTCTGCTAATTGCTCGCTCTACACACTCCATCCACGCCCAACGATGTCCGAGACAACAGAGCGCAAAAGCAGGTGGGACGCCCCTGCATCCGGAAGCGGCAGCGGCGACGCCGCGTCGAACGCGCAGCCGGCAGCTGCTGAGGGCAGCAAGCCTCCGTCCGCCGCCGATAACGAGGCGGCGCAGAAGGCCGCCGCCATCGCGGCCAAGATCGCGGCTTCGCTTCGACCGCCGGGATCGACGGGCTTCGAGGTCGCGCGTCGTGCGGGTGCACCGGAAGGTGACTTTGTGAAGGACATCGAGATCAACGACCTGCGCAACCGATATGTGCTTACGCGATCGTCTACGCAGAAGAGCGTGAGTGTAACGCAAGCTATTGATTAGTCACTAGTAAGCTGACACACAGATCCAAGAGGAGACCGGAGCCAGCATCGAGACGAAGGGTGTGTGGGTGCCGGATCGCTCGCGCATGCCGCCAGGAGAGATGCCGCTGTACCTGCACATCGTGGCCAAGTCGCAGGTGATCCTCGATGCGGCAGTGGCGAAGGTGAACGAGTTGATCGATCAGGAGCTCGGCCCGCTGATCGAGGAGCGAACACTCATTGCGCGTGCGCGTGCGACTGGGCAGCCCCTCCCGCCTGGTGTGGGTCAGAGGCAGAAGTGGCCCGAGGAGAAGCTCTTCATCGGTCTCGACCCGATGCGCAACTTCAACATCAGGGCGAAGGTTGTTGGACCTGGAGTGAGTACCTTGCGACCAGGCTGGTGGAGGAGTGCTATTATCAGCCCTGCGTGCAGCTCCTTGCTTCTGGAATGAACTCGCAGCTAACCCACAGGGCATGTTTGTGAAGTACATCCAGGCGGAGACTGGTGCGCGTGTTCAGATCAAGGGTCGCGGCTCCGGCTTCATCGAGAACGACACGGGACGCGAGTCGGACGAGGCTATGCACATTTCGATTGTGGCGCCGACGGACGAGCAGATTCAGCGTGCGAAGATCCTTGCCGACGATCTGCTCATGGTTCTCCGTATTGAGTACGACAAGGCTCGTGGCGTTTACCCCGCCTCTGGAGCTGGGTACGACTCCTACGGCGGCGCCGCCGTACAGGGTGCCCACGGATATGTGAGTAGCACCTGCAACTACGGCCCAGCTTTGTATGCTGACCCCCACAGGATACCGCTGCTGCCGCCCAGCAGGCGAACCAGGACGCCTCGACTGCGCCGTACTACCCGCCCGCCGAGGGACCTGGTACCGAGCAGTGGGAGGCGTACGCCGCATACTGGCGTGCGTACGGATACGACGTCAACGATCCGCAGTGTGAGTACACTTTCGCCCGCTCTGGGCTTCTTAGCTCCGACACCATCTAGCTTCAATTGCTTCGAAAATGAAACACAGCTGACCAAATCAGTCCAGGAGTGGCAGAGGAGCCAGATGGCTGCCGCGGGACAGCAGGCTGCTGCCTAATCTGCTCCTTGCAGTGTACAACACAGCCCGATGCTCAGTCTTTGCGGTGAGAGAAAGTTAGGATGTATGAGTGTCCGCGGGAGAGACACCCCGGATCTAGACCCAGACATATAGTGATGGCCTTGATATATCGCGATGTATTTTGTTCTGAAGAATGCCGTGGTTCAGACATTGCAGGTTGCATTCATATCTCCGTAGTTGTACAGTATTCTTGATGTTGCAGTTCTCAGACGACAGCAGCGTATCGTTCGTTTCGTCTATTCTGGTGTATGTATGGTAACGGATGGGCCCTGGGATAAATACCAGTGACATCGGTGCACTGGATATGTTTTGATGGTACTTTTGATGGGAAGGGAGGTTGAAGCTTACTTCAGCTCAGCAGCGGCTGCAGCAGCAGCGACAGGAGACTTGCTCCTGACGATATCGACGACGTGGCGGAGCTGCTCGAGGAAGACAAAGATGAAGATGGTGTTGGGGGTGAGACGGATCCAGCTCGGTGTCCATCCCTTGAAGAGGAAGCCAGGGCCCTCTTTCCGGAACGACTCGGCGAGGACGTGCATCGGACCGAGAGGGTCGGTCGAGTGCATCACACGGCTCTTGATCACATCGGCCGGCGAGCAGATCGTCGTCGCAATCGTTCCGCTGAGGAAGGAAGCCAGAGCGTGCAGCGGCAGGCCATCCGTCATACCGTATCCAATGAGGGCAGACTTGAACATGTCGTAGGACACGAGCTGCGACGAGTTCATGAGAACACTACGCACCTGAAGTCAGCTGGGATAGTTCTCAACATCACATGCCACAATGTGAACTGTGGCGCCGCCGCCTCCTTTCTCTCTCGGATAATTGACTCACTGTGTTAGGCAGCAGTCCGCGGAACAAGCTTCCGAATCCCTCAACCTTGACCATCTTGTATAATCCCTGGATCGCGTTACGGTAGTGCACCTGCTTCTCGGGCGGCTTCGTCGGGTCGGACACCATGCGCACCAGGACGATGTCTGCCGGGTTACCAGCAAGACCACCAAGGGCGCCAGCCGACGCCGCAATACCCGTCAGCTCCAGCATGCCGAGCTGTTTTGTTCCTGCTTGTTAGGTTGATTCACGCCATGCTTCCTCTTATCCGCGATCTTCGGGATGGGTTCCACTATGCACAGCGAACGTCAAGCTTGCGAGATGATTCGATGAAGGTGGCCTCGGGGGGTCCCGAGACGTCGGAAGACGGACTCGCATCACCACTTGAATGCTGATGCTGGAATCAGGCACAGACGATAATTTCCCGACTGTCCACATGCCGCCCTTGCCGCCGGAAACGATTCCCGATCCATCTCGGACACGTGTGTTTTGTGACCACTACTCACCATTCTTCGACAGCTGCCCCTTGAGCGCATCGTATGCTCCGAAGCGCGTGAGCGAGTACGTCATTTGCCGGAAGACGCTCGCGGTAAGACCAGTGTACAATCCGGGGATGCCTGGGTGTCAGCTTTGTCCGTAAGAGGCTTGACGCCGAAGCCCGAGGGCTTGGCTCGGACCTCCGCTTTTCTATCGCAGAGGGATCATATCTGGCCACGGAGAGACTCACCCTTATGCGACAGGACGTCCTTGACCGCCTTGACGAGAGTCTGCTTGTGCTGCGCCGTTTGCATACGCCTGGTTGTTAGTCGCCGCGGGTAGAGACAGAAAGAGAACGTACACTCTCATCACATCGAGCGGATGTGTGCAGCAAGCAGCCACTGCCGTCAGCTTGAAGCCTGTCAACGTTACTCACTGGAGGCAGCAACACCTGGTTTTAGAGCGGTTCATCGTGGGAGTGATATCGAGCACACGGTTGAGCAAGTTGTGTCGATTGACGATGAGAGTACTGCGTCAGTTTTGCGGCCTCTACGTGAAAGGGGCAGTACACACCTCCCAGCCTGCTCTGTTAGTTGGCGCGCAGGTTCGTTCCGCACTTACCAAAAGGGATACGGCTGTTTACTTTGGGCGGGCGCCATCTTCACAGAAGTTCGAGACGATGAGGAGAGAGTGGAGGGATGTAATTTTCAAGTCACAGGTTTGTTTACCTGTTTCGTATTGAGCGCCGATGCGGAGCGGAGCCGGGGTTCGATGAGAGGGCGACAGGAAGTCGAGTCGCTGAAACTTGGTCGCCGATGCAAACAAATACGCCGAAGCAATCAGTTGATGAGGACGAGCAGAAAGCGATGGGTGTCACTGGCTGCCAATATCACGCCTTCAGCATATACTGCGGAAATCTCTCGGTCATGATTGAGCGACTACTTATATCAGGACATGCAGGACAGGGCGGAGGGCTCGCCATGCTCGCTTTCCTGGAATCAGGAGTCGGTTGGAGCGCCAAAGCCGCCTCTCTGACCCGTACGCCCGTAAACATGCAGGCTGCCCAGCCTGCCGCCGCCAGAGCCGCCAACGCGCCAGACCGAATATCAACATTGCGGCCCCTCTCTGAAATTCCTTGAGGCCAAGGCGCATGGCGTAAGGCGCAGTGTCCAATCCCGGCGGCGACCATCGGCCGGCATATAACCACACTCGGAAGAGCCCGACAGACTAATCGCGGAGATGTAATGGCGACTCACCAGGCGCTAACAGGCTTGGCTGGCCCTAATGCCGGTCTCCGTGCAGTCTCGGACATCGTCGCAGCGGAGCACCCGTCACTGCAGCATGCATAAGCATTCGCGTGACATGTAACCACTCTTATGCTTGATGGATTGATGCGCATCGATGCATCGGACTCACAGTGCTCCTCGATGACCTGCTTCGCAGTGCGGCGGTAAGTATGGCTATGATGTCGCGGCCTGGCGGGGCACCGAAATTTCGATCCATCGGCGCGCGCGTGCACGGTGGGCACGCGACACCTGCCTGACCATTGTCAGCTTCGGAGGTCGCACCAAACCTTCACCGCTCCTCGCTCCAACGACTACAACACCTCGTCCCCCCGTCTTCGCCGAGCTCTCGTCAAGGCGTAGTGCAACTCACGTGTGATGTCAAAGTCTGCAGCGCTCATTGCGCGCGCTGAGGCGTTCGCTCCGTATGCCGGGTACCTTCCTCGCCTTCTGACACCGGTGCCGGGACTGTCGACGCCTGCCTTGGACGTCTTCGGTGCTGTGCGCCTCAGCATGGGAATCTATGCACTGTCACTTACGACACTGGGAACGGCGAGCGCACTGCAGGAGCTTGTAGGACTCTGGCTTGTCCTGTTTGGCGGCGAGACATTCTTGGGTGAGTGAGAAGTCGAGACTCAGCTGACATCAGCGGCATGCACTGGAACACCGCCGAGCTGGTTGCTGGATCCGACGCTGGCGATCGTCTTTGCTGCTGTCCGTGAGTGTCATGCCATTCTGGGCGCCTCCACATTTGATCGTCCGTGGAATGCCAGGTGGATTCCTCAGATCACAGCTGACGGCAGATCTCCTCATGACTCGGACGAGACTGCGTGCCTGTCTTCCCTCGCGACCGAACTTGCTTCTCGAACTGGCAGTCAGTCCGCTAGACGCTATCGGTCGTATGCTGCTTCTCACCCGACCGATTCTTGCTCTCCTCAGCCCGCCGTCGACGCAGACCTTCTTCGCTCGCCTGCCTCCGACGCCGTCGACTCTCATTCTCGTGCCGTTCATCCTCGCCGCCCCTGGCGCCGTTGTCGCTTTCACAGGCCTGAACCTCTTCGGCACTATCAGTGTGCAGACGCCGGCAGAGCTCCTTCCCTGGGGCTGGACGGCGGCTGACGCCTGGCTTCCTGTCCTTGTGCCAGTGCTGTTCCTGTCTCTGATTGGGCCCGTCAAGGGCTGGCCGGCGGGTGTCGGGCTGAGCGAGGATGCAGCGAGCGTCGTGTGCGCCCTGTTCATCTGGGTCTGCTTTGTGGGCCGTAGTCTTCTGAGCCTGAGGTCAAGCCCTCAGGCAAAGCCGATCAAGGCGAAGAAGAAGGATAAGAAGGCGTAAGCCAATGCGGAGCATTCGCTGAAAGCCGACATCGATACGGCGTCGGCGGAGCGGCGTTTCTCCGGCCTGCGGCCTGCCTTCCGGCCAAAGGAGCCAAGACCTGGCTTAGCGCGACGCCGATGCGACCGGAGACTGAGTTGTCTCGGACGTCGCCCTGATCACCCTAGCGACGGCCGGTCTTAGCATCGGTCCGCTCGGCATACAGCAATTCATAGCAGCATCGGTCATAATGCATCCAGTTCTCGCACGACCCACATCGTAAGAGCTTCGGCTCCGGCTTCGTACGAGCGCCGTTCCTATGTCTTTGATGTCTTCTCCGACGCCGTTCCTATCATTCCCAGTCCCAGAGCGACGTTCCATGCCGCATCCACACTCTTATCTTCTCATTCCCAGGCTCTACTTGCAAGCGATACAGATTGCGGGAATCACGCGTTCCTGGCAGACTACGCCGGACGCGTCTCGGACATGCGGCGTGCCTTGAGCCAGGCCGAGGTGTCAGGCAGAGTAGACAGGAGTGCGTAGCCGTAGCCTGGAGGCTATGCGCTCGGGGCCAAAAGCTTAAGGAAGTGCGGACAGAGTATGGTGGAGAATGGGGCCAGTTTCGGCGTACGGTGGGAAACACAGGTGCTACAGGATACAGGATTCGTCGGGCAGAGCGGCGTACCCAGATTCTGGGCTGGGCTGACGTCAACCGATCGCCGAGCTAAGCCAAAAATCAAAGTTTGGAAGACAGTTTAGCTGTGCAGGAAATAGAACAAAAGGCAGCCGCGTCATGGCTGCGTGACACCGCTTAATTCCGACTTGCCGACTCCATCGCTGCAGCTGGCTTGACGACGTTGAATGTGTCTGAGAGGCGTCAAAGTGCGCTGTGGAGCATCCAGAGCTTCTCGTTGACTAGCTGGCTAGCTGGAAGGCATGCAATGAGTACGCCATCCGTCATGTCAGGCGACCGACATGTGCTAGCCGCCACCGACGTCAAGGAAGCCAAATCTGTGCGCCCCGACTGTGGCTCAACGTCGCTAGCGCATCGCTTTGCTATGCCGACGGCGTTTTGAGTAGATCACATGGCGGAGGAAGCAGTGTTCTGAGTGTTCTGTTCAAGGTGAACGACGATGTCTCGGATCTTGGCCGCTGCGCCGCTGTAGAGTGATCGGGACGACACCATCGCAACAAGATACCGCCATACCGCGCCTCTCTCGGTGCTTCGTCACTACGGCAAACGATGCCTTTCTGGCGGTGTGATAGCCGATAAAGGCTGAAGTGTGGCCTTGTTTCAGTGTGAGGCGGTCTGGCCAGCGGTAGACTGAGCTCAGACAGTGTAACCCGTTGCTCTGGGCTCAGGCCTCGCTCCGCTGGTCCAGCTGTCATACATGCTGCAATGCACTAATGGATCGCGCACGGCACATAGTGATCTGCGTGACTGCGAGCGAGAGTCTGGCCATACGTCAGGGCGTGCGCACGGAGAGCATGAGGGCACATGCTCCATGCTCCAAGCTCTATGCATCACTGGGGCCGCCGAGCTCAATTTGCTCTCACCGTGCTCACCGTGCTCCGAGCTGCGCCCGTTGTTGCCTGGGCAAGTCTTGGCTGCTTGGCCTTGGTTGCTTGGCATGCAGTCGCCTTGACGTCTCGCCTAAGTTGCTTCATACATGAGCAACTGAGCGCTGCTCATGTGAGTGGCCCCCCGGGCGCCGCTCACATGCAACAAGCCAGAAGTCCTCGCACATGGCCAGAAGCCATCGCTTGCAGCGCTGTGCCTTGCTGCCTTTGGACTGCGCCTCACACAGCAGCGCTCTTCCGCCTGTTCCGCACTCCACCGAAGCTCATGAACTCAGACACGTGCTCCCCTCAACAGGATGCTTGCTCGCTTACCCCATTCTTTGCATGTGCTTCTCAGATCTGCATATCATAGATAGCCGTGTGCCCGTCATGCGCCATTGGATGCTCCATGTCAACTGACCTCTGCACTGGTGACTATAGCACCCCGCCGGAGTGGGAGGCCGGTTTCGGGGCCGCCATGCCTGCCGCCGGAGCCGCCGCCGGGCATATCGTTCACATTGCGCTCTGCGCTCTGCAAAGGCTCTCAAGCTCTGATCTGGGCGCAATGGCACGCACAGCGCACAGTGACTCTCACATGTCCTACTCTCAGGCAGCCTCGCAGCCTGCGCTCCCATTTTTCGACATCCCGCCTCGCAGCTCGAGCTCCCATGTCCCAGCTGCGAGCTGCGAGCTGATCGAAAGGACCCTCTTACTCTCGAGGACCGCCTTCCTAGCCCGGCGCTGTGACTGTCGTCATGCGATGAAGCAGATCGCACGCACGGAGATCCATCGCTCCACCGTCGGGACTGCGGCCAGCCTTTGCGCATCCGCACTGTACTTCCTTGTTGTCCACACACTCTGCGCAATACGCTGCACGCTGTGACGAGTGACGAGCATTGCCCGACTGAGCAAGAGCGAGAAGGTGGAACCGAAGTGTCCTTACGAGCTGCCGGCAACCCTGTCGCTGTCAGGCAATGAACCGAAGTAGCGGAGAGAGCATGGCTACGGGCAGCACTACACTTCCACCTGACCAAGTCAGTTCATCAGGACCATGTATGCATGCCGATATGCCGATATGCCGACCTGCCGGATTCTGACAACTATGCACCGAACATGCTGCAAGCTGTAAGCGGTGAAGCGATGTGAGTGTGAGACGCGCCAGGGCTGCCGCGCAGGGCATGCAGGGCTCGCAATCGTGCCTTTACGAGGATGGATTGGTTGGCTGAAGCTTTGGCTGGAGCGTTGGCTGAAGCATGGCTGGGCTGGCTGAGTGGACAATTGTCTCTGACCTGGCGCGTCGCACTGCACTCGATGCTTGCTGCTGCTGACTGCGATGACCGTAGCTCAGCCTGCCAGCTCGGCCCGGCTCAGCTCTGTACAACTCACAGGCCACAGGGGAGGGCCAGGGTATCTCAGGGCCGGCACGCGTCTGTAGTCTCGTCAATCGCCCATCGCCCACACCGACCACCCACACACCCATACCTCCACCTTGCACATCTGCCGCACCCAGCGAGCACCCAGGCTCACGCAGGCGCCAGGAAAATCAAAAGGTACTCAGGTAACAGGTGAACGGCAGGGGCATAGGGCACAAGGGCAACAAAGTCACCCGGACCAGCAGCCTATGCAGTCTAGTCAGCCCAGCCAGCCCAGACATTCGAGACAACGGCACTGTGCTGCGCTGCGCTTTACATTTTGAGCAGCCGAGCAACGCATTCGGCACCCAGCCCGGCCACCCAGGTCACCCAGGCCACCCACCCAATGCTCAGGAGCGCCCAGGAGCTAGTCTGACCGGCATGCCATGCCATGCTCCATCCGCCCATCCCATCCCAGCCCAGCTCAGCGTTTCCAGCGTACCGGAGTGCCCAGAATGCCCAGCGGCCTGACCAGACGGGCTTTGCCTTCCCTCGCTCTGGCTCACTGGCTCTGCTCTGGCTCAATCGGCTCTGGCTCTGGCTCTGGCTCTGGCTCTGGCTCTGCGGCTCTGACGCTCGCGCTACGCTCGCTCGCTCGCTGTCCCGATTTCGCTGGCACCACAGGCTCAGGCTCTGGCTCAGCCTCAGACTGCGCCAGCGCCAGCGACGCCTCGCTACCACAGCTCACAGACACACACCGCACTCACCCGCTCACCCACCCACCCACTCAGTCGCTCGCTCACATCGCTCTCGCTCGCTCGCTCACTCGCTCAGACGCACGCACGCAACACTTCCTTTCTCACATCCTCATCACCCTCCCACAACTACCACCCCTCCCCCCTCCCCATCTCCCCGACCGCTGTCCTGTTATACCCCTCGGTGCGACTGCCAGGCCGAACACGATCACCCCCTTCCCTCCCCCCATCACCTCACCTCATTGTCACACTCGACCTGACCTGACCCGACCTGACCTGACCCGACTCCCGACATAGACTTGACTTCTCTGCACCGCACCGCCTTCAGCCCCCATCACCTTTCACCTTCCCCCCCAACACCCACACCTACTACACCCACACCCAACAGCCGACTTCCGTCCGACATACCGCTCCCCCCGTTACAGTCTTTCGCATTGCCCATTGCCTGCACCCGCTTTCTGGCCGTTTCACAGTCCGACGCAGCCCGCCGTCATCATCGCACAACACACGTTCGGCGAGCCTTAGTCCTCAATCGATCATCAAAAACACGCATACATCAACCACTCCATTCTGTCGGCCTCGACCACTGCACTACGCTAGCAGTCTGCAGCCGTTGCAGCGCTAGTCCGCCGATCCTTGCAAAGGTATCGCTGCTGTAGCGCACTCGCATCCCCGCCAGCCCCCCTCCCTCCCCTTTCCACTTTCCCGTCACATCCTCGCTTCCTCGCTTCCCTGCTCGCCCTCGCCACTCATCCATCATGGGGGACAACACGCGCTACGGCAACCCGTCCGAGTTCGATATCGACCTGCACTCGATCTACGCCGCTTACCTGTGAGTTTTGATTTTTGCAGGTTTAAGCTCGAGCCAAGGACCGCGCACGGGACGAGAGCGCCTTAACGCCGGTTGCTCGCACCGAAAGGTATAAACAAAACTGACGCACTCTCAGTGGTGATTTCGATGCGCAGAACATCGACTGGTGGGATGCGTCATGGGGCGGGTACTTTCGCTCGTTCAACGACTTCCTCGGCTTCGGTTGGGAGGCTATGGGTGAGTGCTTATTGCAGCTTGGCCCTGTAGTGCGCTGCGCCCCTTTGCGCCAGCGCCGTTTCGTCAGCAACGGGCGCGCACCGCACGGACACAGGTATTTCTTAGCAGCTAACCCGCAGTCGTTGTCGACCTGCCCACCGGCCGCGCGCACATCGCTGCCCGCGCTGAGCAGATCGCCCTGTTCGCGCGAATGATCAAAACTCGGTGAGCTGACCAGAACTGCTTCCAGCTGACGACAGATTCGGAGAGACCCTCGATCGAGAACCGCCATCGCTGCTTCCTCTGACCCCAGCGCCGGCGCGTAACCGCACGCTGCACCGCGTTGTTAACATCCACGACATTGCTGGCTACAAGAAGTTGTCGACGACGTTGGCTCCCGCCGAGCTGTCTCACCTCCGCGCGAGGGTGCGCGCAGGAGAACCGAGCGTCATCGGCGCACTCTTCCATGCCGGTTCACCAGACCCAGACGCTTACGCCGCTACTGCCGGCGTGCGCACCAACGGCCAGGGCTACACTTGGGCCTGTCTTCGGACGACTTGGTGGGACAGAGGAGGTCCGCCGCAGGGCTATGTTCCTGGCCATGGGCGCACCGTTATGGCTAAGCCTGGCCAGGGCGGAAAGGCACTGATCCTCGAGCTTGGTCTTGCCGCTCTCCGCTGTGCGAATCTGCGCGCTGTCGTGAGTTGAAAGAGACCTGCTCTCAACTGACAACAGGACGTCTGGCCTCCTATTCCGGACAAGAACTACCGCAAGGCGCACTATGTGATCGAAGAATGGGTGGACAAGGTATGCTAACAGTTCGCAATCGCGGCATAGCTGACCTCAGCGCATGAATACGGAGCGGCCGAATTATCCCCGCGCATTCGGCTTCGGGCGGAGCGCTTTCGTGTCGGAGAAGTCTGTCGAGCGCATTGTCGACGCATCGCTCGGAGCGCTGGCGTCGCATGACTCGGAGGGTGGTGCGAATACGTTGGTGCTGCTGAGTGTTGGTGAGCCGCAGCCGATCCCGCTGCCAGCCACGACAACGTTACAGCAGAACATCCTGCAGCTGGACGTGCTGCAGCTCGAGTTTGCGCTGCTTCAGCAGGCGCAGCGGCAGGGAGTTCCGGGCGTTGGCGACCGTCGTCAGCCCCTCGGATCACTGCGACAGCTGCTGCACCACCTGCAGATCCCCGTCGCTCCGCATGCACCCCTCGGTAACGCGGGCAACGAGGCGTTCTACACGGTTCTCGCATTCCAGAAGCTGCTGATGCGCGACACTCGTCTCCCCGATCAGCTCTTCCAGCAGCCCGCTTTCGGACCGCCCGCCGACTACTTTGTCCCGCCCGCGATGCCGGCGTTTGCGCCTGCGCCGTACTCGCCCTTCTCGCCCGGTGGCCCCGGACTCCCGATGCCTCCTCCGATCCGTGACGGCAGCCGTAGGGGGTCTAGCTCGTCGTTAAACCGCTTCTCGCTTCCGGCACTCGACCTTGACCCGCCTTCGTTTCCAGCGCCCATGAGTCGCCAGAATACCGGGGATAGGGCCCCGCGGGCAATGTCGTTTGCGGACGAACTCTCCTCGCCTGGCGGATCCCGTCAACCCGGTCGCAGCGGCTCGAACGGCAACGGCAATGCCTCTTCTCCGACCAGCGGCCTCCCCCGCTCGCAGACTGTATACTGGGACGAGGCCAAGTACTCTGAGGGCGGCGGCAAGCGCCCCCCAACGGCAACGGGTAGCCGCCCCAGTCCTAACGGTAACAACCTTGGCGGCTCGCGCGGGCCGAACCCACCTAGCAGTCTGCGGCACTCGGCGCTGCTCCCCGGCAGCATGGGGTCGCGCTCGGTCTCGTTCCACGACGGCCAAAGCGGAGGTGCGTCCAGTCTTCGGTCCCACGAATCGGGCTTGGGCTCTGGCGGATTCTCGCGCTCGAACAGCCACACGGCCCTGCCGCCGCACCATAATGGGAACGGCGCGTCGCACACGCGCGGATCGTCCATGTCGGGCAACTCTGGCAGCGGCTCGGCGTCGTCGGCGGGCACTGGGTCCGGCGCGACCAGCGAGGCTAGTCTGACTAAACCACAGAGCCAGGAGGAACTCGACCGGTCCAGCGATCGCGCAGTGAGGAAGATGAAGAGTGAGAAGAGCGTGAAGCACTTGGCGGGGGCTTTGGCGAAGATCTGGGTCGACTGAGTGTCTCCGCAGGGGACTCGGGCCCCGCAGGAGCCTGAGTCGCCGAAGGAGGCACGAGGGCGACCCATAGCGTCAAGAACCTTTGAGAGAGAATGCTGTGCCGCCATAGCATTGTGCGACCACAGCAGAGCGCGATCGAACACAGCGACCGTCTAGCCCTCACCGCCGAGCAGCTCAAAAACTCGACCAGCACACTGGCACCCGCAACACCAAGGCCGTCCAGCGGACCACTACACCGCAAAAACCCCTACCCCCCACGACCACGACCACATTTGCACATGTACTCTACCCCCCTTTACCCAACCCACGCATCCGTCCCCTTCCCCGGACACTCCGGACACTCCATATACGGACAATACAGTCGCCTGCTTAATATGTGTCCGAGCCATGCATGATGTCACGATCACGCGCGAGAGCGAGCGGAGCGAGCGAGCGCGGGCTGTGTTCAGTGCGAGCGAAGCGAGCGCGTGTGAGCTGTGTTGAGTGCGAGCGAAGCGAGCAGCAGTAATCATCACGAGTGAAGCGAGCAGCGAGCTCGAGCAGTGAGCAAGGCGTACGATTTACGGCCAGCGAAGCGAGCTCGGGGCGTCGCAGAGCATGTGAGCAAGCGTGAGGCACTGATGCTCTGAACACAGTGAGGCTGTCAGTGATCGAACTGTGCAGCAGACTCGGGACAGAGGAGCGACAGGAGTGCTCGGAGCCACAATCACGCGCCAAGATTAGTCCTTCATGTTTGCATCGGTGGCATAAACATTGGAAAGTCGACGTCATCCCATCCGACAGCCAGGTTCCCCGTCTCGTTGTGTTGTTATGTTGTTGTGGATATCAGCCCACTACTCGCTGCCTGCCTACTCGGACCCGTCATCCCGGGTGGTATCCGGCTGATCCGAGGAATGTGCAAGGGGGGCTGGTTCCTGCATTCGTGTGTTTGGGGGGGCTGGTTTCTGCAATCGAGAATCATGTGGTGATCCTGGTGAACGTTGCATCGTACAATGGACACTAGGACAGTGGACAGTGTATTGTTTGTGGCGCGATCGCAAGCACCAACACTTGTTCAAGTACTGACGCCCGCTGATTAGAGTGAGCACGTTTCAGGTAGATTGTGCAAAGTTCAGCCAGTATAGAACTTTCTGCATCCGGTCAGGTCTGGCTGGAGTGTGGAGGTGATGTCCGCGGAGGAAGGGGAGGTGTGAATGGTCGTGAATGTTGTGGCGGGTTTGTGTGAATGGCCGTGGCGGCTGCAGTTGCTGGAGGGTTGTGGTGGGCATGGTAGGGGTGTGGTGGGCATGGTAGGGGTGTGAGGGTGTGAGACAGGTCAATGGGTGGCAGGTGTAGTGTACGTAGTGCGACAGCTCAATGGGGTGGCCGGTGCTGTACACAGACAAATGTGGTCTCAGGTGGGTGGGTAGCCGAGGCTCAATACGGGGAGGTGTGCAGTGACGCTGAAGAGGTCTGCATCAATGCTTTGGAGGTCCAACGTGTCCAAGAACGGCTGAGGTGTCGTTGTGGTAGAGGATTGCGCAGTCTATCTTCCGATTGAGCAAAGGCTGGCCGGGCCGGCGTCGAGGCTATATTGGGCACCTCGAGGGGCGGAGTGAGGCGGGTAGAGCGGAGGCGGTGGTCAGGAATAGACCTGAAGGGCCCGGATCGTGAGTCCCGGGTCATTTGGCTTGCTCGCTGCGTTGGCGGATGTAGGTGAGGCGAGGTGATGGGTGTCTGTATGTCTGTGATGATCGGTGACAGCTCGGATGTCGTGCATGACACAGATACGAACGCTCCAGGTGTGCAGCCCCAGTACTTCGATGCGGTATTGGTGTGCGCGTAACATGGCTTGTCTGCCACAAAGCTTAGAATGAGAAGAGACGAGGGTTTAGCTGAGGTCCACACGTGATCGAGCGACTGTCTACACCCTGGTCTTCGGCGTGGTTAACACATAGACAGGCTGCTGTTCCTCACTGGAGATCTTGTCCTCTCGCACAAGGCAGAACTCGGCCTAGACCTTGCCCCGTAAAGCCCCCCCGATCTTTCGTCGCCAACAAGGCGAGGCGTGGGGCCCCGCACCGAGGGACCTCCAGACGTGCCTGGATCTGACCACCTGCAAAGAGAGTGGGAATTGACTTGGCGTCGATGCCGCTCATATCAGCGAAAGCACCCTTCATCACACGGATATCAAGTATTGAGCCTCATAGGCACTCCCTGATATGTTGAAGACCGGGAAAAAAGGAAGAAGCTATGCGCAGCCGCCTTCCCCTCTTTAAAAACGCTGTGCTGTCGATACAGAAAGGTTGATTCAGTAGCGCAACCCTTGGCCACGCGTCTGTCTCGTGCGCGTCATCTCGCAATGTCTTAGTTTACAGACTATCACACGGCTTGCCTGAGCCAATTGCACTCTAAGTGTGCGAGTCAAGGGTGATGGGGAGTGCTATGAGGCGGCGTTAGCTCCGATGCCATTTCCAGAGGGAGGTCTCATCAGCATTGTCAGAGAGCAGTTGGCTGATGTTTGCACCTCTCACCTCACAACACTCTTTACTCCTGTCTTCCTCCTCGAGCAACTCACCGTCACTTGTCAAACAATGACTGTACCAGGCCCCAGCAATACAACGAGGGGGCAAGATCTCGCGGCTCAGGTGTGGTATCTTCCACACATCCGCCAGTCTGTCTTTGAAGAACTCGCGCGGGACCCTTCGCTCAATGAGTCACCTTACACCTTCCTCCGTCGCCACCTCACCCTCGACAAGGCAACTTTCCTGGACATCGCACCGATGCTCTACAACTCTACCAGCTTAGACCGTTTTCCTCTTGATTGCCCCGACGAGGTACGTAACTACTGCAAACCTTAGTCCTTTGCACTGACAGAGTCAGGACAGAAAGAGAGTCTACGCAGCCGGTGTCCGTGATCTCGACCTCACCGGCAGCATTCCCCTTTGCGGCCAGTGGAACAGCTTCACGGATATGTTGGACTTCTTTCCCAACGTCAACGAAGTCTACTTCAGGTCGGTTGGCATCACTTTCTACAAGCACTTCGGTAGTGAACGCACGGCAGCCTTCATCATTGACGAGGTTGTGTTCATCGAGGAGGATGGCTCGATCAAGATGCCTACGAGCTTCACGCCACCTGAAAGTCTCAAGCACAGTGTCGTCCGCAACATCTGGTGCGGGTGGCAGGCGAACGACGAGCACCGCCCTTTCGCTGTGCGTGAGGATGGGGAACTGGTCATACCCGAAGTCCTGTTGCAGCCTGCGAGGTTCTTCGCCGTCCATCCCTCCTCGGACAGGCACGAAGATTGGATCACAATCCTCGGCCATCGCAGGGCTCTCGGCTTTACCACTTCCGGCATTATTTGGTCCATGAGCTCCGGTAAAGTGAGCAGTGTTTTGCCTCGACTGAACGAAGTCGTGCCGAGGGAACTCCTCTGCCTACGACTGCGCCTGGATTGTTCTGGTCCCCTCGTATCCATACTGGATTCTCTGATGGGCATCATCGACAACCGCACGATTCCCGATTTGAGAGACCTCATCTTTCAACTGGTATACAATCCTCTTGACTTGACAGAAGTCCATGCCTCGCCTGCTGGATCGGTCAGCACGGCGTGGGGTGCAAACGACCTGCCCAGTGCCCTTCGCGTCAAACTCGAACTCTTTTTCAAAAATGATGGTGAACCTGCGCCGACGGACCCAGGTATCTTGGAGCAGGTCGTGCTCGATTCACTTCCCCTCCTCTGGATCGAGAACGCGAGGCGCGCGTTGCGTCACGTTGGAGGTAGCTTGTGCGTTGGCGTCCGCCTGAGAAGCAGCGCAGGTGGATCGGCTCCTTTCGAACCGCCCGCGGTTCTCGCTGCCTTGAAACCAGACCCTGGACACGTACAGCTGCAAGAAGACGACTAAAACCCTTCACTCATCGAAGGGAGTCGCATGATCTTAGCATCAAGCTGGAAGAAGTATAGTGTCTTGTAGTATCTTCCGGACTGCTGAAGCTTGCCATGTACCGGATTGCGATGTACCATGCTCACGAACAGGATCCAATGTCTCTCAGCCATGTCAGTGCAGTGCAGCGCGACAGAAGTCTATAGCACA
The DNA here is from genome assembly GCA_030347605.1 of Trichosporon sp. DN520. NCBI lineage: Eukaryota > Fungi > Basidiomycota > Tremellomycetes > Trichosporonales > Trichosporonaceae > Trichosporon > Trichosporon sp. DN520. The sequence goes on along the minus strand of JASJUY010000032.1, from coordinate 87,888 downwards.
GAGGGTGTCGCTGTCAACCATCGCTATATCGTCCTCGGTGCCGAGGGCGAGACGCCGAAAGCGTGGGGATTGCCGATTCAGGGGTCCTGGTCAGAGTCGCTTCGCTGAGCCGGAGGAAGGTGATGAACAGGGGATGACAGTCGGAGGTTGCGATTCACTGACACATGGACGTCAATACAAATATGCAGAGAAGGTGCTTGTGTTCGCCGCTCATCCGTCTTGGCAGCTTATCTCTGTACTCGTGCGCGAATGTGAAAGGGCGAAAAGCAATGCTCACGCCCTTCTCCTTGAGCAAGGGGTAGCGCCCCCTCGCGACTCTGAGACGACGATCACTCCGGATTCATTGACACCTCAACCGCCGCAATGCCAGGTCGGCGATACTGTTGCCACTCATCTTACCGTCTCTTTGTACTGTTTCCTTCCTCCAACTCCACAATCCTCACGACAACCACCATGGTGGCCTCCAGTGGCTCTTCCCGGCTTCAGGACCTCGCCCATCAGGTGTGGTACCTCCCACACGTTCGGAAGGCAGTGTTCGACGAACTCGCAAGAGACCCGCCGCCCGGAGAGTGCTACTTTACTTTCCTCTCACGGTTTCTTACTCTGGACAAGATAACATCCCTGGATGTCGCTCCCATGTTGGTCGAGACGACTGCTCTGGATGAATTCCCTTGGGATTGTCCTGATGAAGTGAGTCTTCGCGATCGCTTTTTCCTGCACCTGCACATTGCTGACTATATCACTAGAGGCGCAAGAAAGCCTACGCCGCCGGTGTTCGTACACTCGCCGTCACCGGTAGCATTCCCATGTGTGTTCAGTGGGACAGTTTCACCGACATGCTCAGCTTCTTTCCCAATGTCGACGAGGTCATTTTTGCAAGTACGATGGTCCGGTTTGAGAGGAATATGAGAGGACAACATCGCAACACCTTCTCCATCTGGCAGTCCGTCTGCGTCGCGGATGACGGCACCGTCTCAAAGCCGACGATCTTCGTGCCCATTGAAGATTTTGACTACAACGTCGTCCGCAATCTCGAGTGCGGCCCCAAATTGAGCGAGAGCGCCCGTCCCTTTACAACTCTCGACGACGGCCAGCTCGAGATCCCCGAGGTCTTGCTCCAGCCCGTGAGGCACTTCGACGTCTCACCCCCTCCCGACAAACACGAGGACTGGCTGACAATTCTGGAGCACCGGACGGCTCTCGGCGTGCCTACACCCTCTATCACCTGGAACATGGATGTCAGAGAGGCCGGCCTCGTTCTGCCACGTCTCCCCCAGGTGGTCCCGCGAGATCTGCGCCTTCTCCGTCTCATGGTCAGCTCCAACGGACCTCACTCCGTAATTCTGGACTTCTTGATGGGCATCATCGACAAGCACCGTTTTCCCAAGCTGCAACGCCTCATCTTACACCTCTCGTACTTCCAGGGCTCTAAGACCGACGGTGTCGTGGAACTCGAGAGATCTTCTAGCCCTCCGCCCTGGATCGAACACGAACTGCCCTTCGGACTTGGCATCGTGGTCGAACTCGTTATCAGAAACCTGCCAACGGCGCCGCACTCCGATAGGGATGCCTACGCGCAGTCGATGCTCGAGTCTCTACCCCTCTTTTGGATTGAGGATGCGAGGCGCGCGCTGGGAGAGGCCCAGGGTCGCTTGCGCATCAACACCTTCTTAAGCATCGATGAGGGGATGGTAGTGCCTTTCGAACCTCCCGCAGTCCTGGCGGCCTTGACGCCCAACACTGAGGAGCCCTAGCTTTGCAATATATGACGACTGTCTCAGTCTTCAGCTCCAGGTCAATGTTCATTATCAGCAAATGAAGAAATCTGAGGCGCTGTGGGAATGCCTGCCCTCATCTGGGCAGAGACAGAGGCGATTTCAAGCACTGCTAAGCTGTGATATAATCTCGGTCGAGTAGGATCCACGAAGTGTTGACTGTGATGAACCATGTGTACAGCCAATGAGCGTCTGCATAGCATGCCTCTGGGTTGAGACTAACTGTGTCTGTGCACCACACTAACGATGCCTTGACCTCACCTCAGTTGGCCACGAATTCGCTTTAGCACACCGGCCTCCAACTTAGAAGTCAGGACATTCCATTATTTTCCGGTCTACGCGCTACGGAAGTGGACGATGGTGGCGGTGCGCGCGTGCTTACTGAGGCAGCTAAAGTATAGGGTGACTCCGACCAGTCAGAAAGCGTCTAGTATGGCTTCGCTTCTCCTCGTGTTACTTGACCTGCTTACCTCGTTCGCTGCCGCTTTCGCACAGTCAGTCCCCGACTAACACCTCGCGCTCTTGAGATTGTTGATTAGCAGTGATCAAGTTGTCTCAGATCTTGCGTGGGGGAAGGCGCCCTAAGCCATGACGCTCGGACCATTCCTTCTGGTGGACTTGCGGAGTCGAGGACAACCGTCTGAGAGCATGGGGATCGCCGATCAAGGGACAGGCTTCTGTCACTTCGCATACTTCGGAAGACGCAGCACACGTACGGTTGACATTGTCGGGTGGTTAGGGCGACGAGCCATTGTTTTTGAGAGCCGGAGAGCCAGAGCCGATCCTCCAGTGCAGATCCATTCGCGCCACCCTACGCCAGTCCACGTCTTGGGCGCACCGTCCACCTAATACTAAGGTCTCAGCGTGTCACAGTCAAGATCACCCCCTTGATCCTTGAGCGGACCACAGCCACTGCACCGCCCGCAATCCTGAAAGACGTTCACTCCGGAGTTTGTTCCACCGCTCGCTGCAATGTATTGTCGTACAGTCGGCGCGGCGATTCACCCGGTCACTATCTTCACATTGATCTTCTACCTTCAATCGTTGCTGTCCAGTCGAACACACACCACCACATGCGACCATGGGTCCTGCTCGCTCTTCCAGGCTTCACGAACTCGCTCGACAGGTGTGGTACCTCCCACACATCCGCCGGGCTGTATTTGAAGAGCTAGTCAACGACCTATCAATCGGCGAACGACGCACTGTCCTGCAGTACTATCTCACTCTGGATCGAGCGACGTCGCTGGACATAGCTGCTCTGCTGTACAGCGAGACCCCTCTGGACAGGTTCCCTTGGGACTGCCCCGATGAAGTGAGCATCTCGTTGTAGCATTAGGCTCGCTGACGCCGTCTTCAGAAACGCAGGAGAGCTTACGCCGCCGGTGTGCGCGTGCTCGATGTCACTGGCAGCATGCCTCTGTGTGGCCAGTGGGACAGCTTTCCGGACATGCTCGCATTCTTTCCCAATGCCCACAGAGTATTCTTTGGCACAGGCATCGAGTTCAAAAAGGACGTTTTGGAAGACTGGGACAATGTGTTCTTCATTGAGCAGTTAGTCTCCGTGGGGGATGACAGTTCGGTTTCGCAACCAACGCCCTTCTTCGACATCGACGACTTCAGTTACCGCGTCCTCCGCAGCCTTGAGTATGGTTCGGGAGTGAGCGCACACGGCCGGCCCTTCAGCATCAGCGAAGACGGCGGAGAAGCCGAGGTTCCTGAGATTTTCCTAACACCACTGTTGCGGTTCGAGATAGATCCTATCTATGACAGGCATGGAGATTGGCTCAGGATCCTGGAGTTTCGCAAGACCATCGGCTACCCCACTCTCGACATCAAGTTGAATATCAGCTTCCCACAAGTTCACATTGTCATTCCCCGCCTAGCTCACATCTTACCGCCTTCCCTCCAGTCTCTGCGGCTTACGATCGCATCCCTTGGCGCCCCCCATTCCATTCTGCTCGACCATGTCATGAAAAGCATCGACGAACAGCATACTCCGGGTCTGCGACAGATGATGTTAAGACTCCTGTATCTCCCAGACGCCAAGACCGACACCAACGCAAGGGATTTCAGACCGCCTCGCCCGCAGTGGTTGGAGAACAGACTGCCTCTCGGACTCCGCGTCATTCTCGACTTGGTAATTGGTGGCCATCTTGAGGACGAGCAGTCCGATGATGACTCTTTCGCTGAATCGATGCTCGCCTCTCTTCCACTTCTCTGGATTGAGGATGCCAGACGCGCTCTGGCTGAGGTTCAGGGTGCTTTGTACATCCGCACGTTCAGGTTGGGCGACGACGAGGTCGCATATGACTTTGAACCGCCTGCTGTAATGGCAGCCTTGTGGCCGACAACCTAAGAATGCTGTATCCCTTAGTTTAGCACTCATGGTTCATCTCTCCCCTCTACTACCTTTATAGCCCACGCTCAGGTAAGCCGAGACACATCAGCGCGGGCTCTTACTGAACACAAGCAACGATGCCGACTCGAGAATGCTTCATTATCGTGTTGTCGACCTGAGTGCCGGGTCAGGCTACTTTGCTAGAAGTGATCGACTATGTGCCCATCTCACTACCGTCTGCTCTCCAAGCATGTCAGACAAGCGGACTGGCTTCCTCAACACTGCCCTTCTCTCGAACCGTTTGCATATCTGCCCATGTCGCAGCAGGAAGTCATGGTGGATACATTGTTCTTCGGTCTATGCTCTACAGGACTCGGGAGAAGTTGAGGAGCAGTTTTGCTCATTGATACAGCCCAATCTGATAAGATTGTTCAACTATGCGCTGGTACCACTTAGGCATCAGCGGATACCGGAGCGTCGGCCATGCCGGCGTCAGAGTTGCTTGCAGGCGGGGCGGCGGCGGCGGAGGACACAGCGGCTGCCGCACTAGTAGCAGCGGATGCCGCGGCAGAAGCAGCGCTGGCGTGGGCCGAGACGCCAGCACCGGCGGCACTGACCACGGAGGCAGAGGGCTGAGCACCTCCAGCCATCGCACCGCCATCAGCGGAGTTAGCGCTGGCAGAGGTAACAGGAGGGACGGCGCCAGCTGAGCCAGCGGAGCCAGCGGAGCCTGATCCAGCGGTACCGTTCTGAGCGCCAGCGGATCCGGCGCCCATACCCTCCATGTCGCCCATGTCGCCCATGGAGCCGGCGCCAGTCGCGCCAGCTCCGGTCGAATTACCGTGACCAGCCGGGCCGCTGACCGTCTCGAAGATGGTCATCTGCTCGTAAGCAAGCGGGAGCCACTCGCTCTGATCGCTGGAGATCTTGACCTCGAGGCCGTTGGCATAAGGCTTCGGGGCGGATATACATCCGCTGATGTGGCCCTGGGTGCAGAGGAACTGGTTCTGCTCGATCGTCCAGGTGTTGCTAGCCTGGAAGGCGGGGTCGCCGCGGCCACAGGGCGTGAGGTTGACGCTGCCCTTAGGCGAGACGGAGAGACAGAGGTCCTCGCGCGCGACGATGTAGAACTGCTCCCCGCTACGGCTCTGGTGCCAGAGCTGGTTCGTGTTGCCGTCGAAGTACTCCCACAGCTGGATGGGATTGTTGACGCCCAGAATGCCGTCCTTGTTGTCGAGAACGAATTGCGTGCCGTTCACGCCGATGGGGCCGGGGCCGATGCGGACGGGTTGGTTGGCGCCGCTCATGCCGGGGCCAGCAACGGCGCCTCCGGCACCACCATCGCCGCCAGCACCACCGGCGCCACCAACTGCACCGCCAGCACCTCCAGCACCTCCAGCACCGCCGGCACCGCCAACAGCACCGCTGCCACTGCCACTACCACTTCCACTGCCTCCGGCACCTCCAGCCCCACCAGCACCGGTGCCTGAGCCAGCAGAGCCGGTAGCACCAGCAGCGCCGGACTGCACAACGGGCGAGGCAGAGTGAGTGGGCATGGCGCTCCCAGCCGGGCCAGACATGACAGCAGGGACAGAGCCAGAGTGGGCGGGCACAGCAGCAGAGGCGGAGGCAGGTCCAGCAGCGGAGGCCATGGCACCGGCGCCGGAAGCCATGGAGTGGGCACTGAAAGGCGTGGCGGCTGCGGCCGCGGACATGACGGCTGCCGAGGACATGGGAGAGGGAGAGGCGGCGTCACCAGGCATGTTAGCCGGGGCGGCCTGGGCGCCGATGATGGCGACGAGACCGAAGAGGGCGGCGATCATTTTGGTATCTAGAAGTCTATTACGTTTGAGAGAGAGAGAAAGAAGGACGACCAGGAGAAGCCAGAGACATGCAGTGGTCTTATATACGATGTATGCAAAGATTGCCCGTTGCGAGGCTGCTGAACGGCGGGGAGCGCCACGCCGCAACGCAGGATTAGCTTCACGACTGCAAGCAGAGCTCGCTGTGCAGGTCGTCGGCGGACTCTGATACTCAGAACCCGCACGATGCGGCCGGTCGGGACTGCGCTGTAGCAGTACGGCAAAGGCACGCTGCAAGCTAATGGCTTAAAGTGTGCTGCTTGCTGCTTGCTATTGCAGGGTGATCGAAAGGTGGGGTCGAATGCACATTCTGCCACCTCGCAGTTGCCAAGCATTTGGAGAGTACCGGAAGAACGGGAAGACCGCTGCGGTGTATCAGATACCGACTTGGAACCAGAAGGCACCCAGGAGATTCAGGAAAAGGAGCTTGTTCGTTGCGGGGTCAAAGTTGACATGTTGAAAGCGATGACGCCGAGAGGACGGCCTTCTGCAAGGACGACCGCAGCAGACCTCAGCGATGGCCAGGGTCGCCGCACCCGTCATTCCGCACGCGTTCGGACACAGCGAACCTTGTCCCCAGTAAGCTTTCATTAGTGCGGTTTCGATGTTCTGCGCCGGGGCGCAGGCACCACTGCGAACTCGCGGGAGAAGTAGACGCGGGCAACTGCGCCGGTTCCAGAATTGGCTCTTGGCTCGGCACTCTCCTTGATACTCCTCGCAACGGTCCGAGTGATGATGACATGGAGCAGAAACACTGCCCCGATTCCGTGCGATTGGGTCTCGCCTTCGTAGCTGTCGCTTCCTGCTGCTTGCTGCCGCGAACTGCCCGCCCGCGTGTTCTCACACCCTGCATCTCCCTGTTGTTTGAGGTTTTGGCTGCGCTTGATTCAGCCATAAGGTGGGGCCGCCGCCGGCTGCAGATCTGGTAGCGCTGCTGAGGATCTACACCCCTATGCAGCTGACGGGTAACAATCACACTTGAGGTCTCGTCCACTGCCGCACGCTAGTCGCACACGTGCACAAGTATGCTCGCCGCAGTTGAGACAGACATGCCGACACTCAGCCGTGTCCACGGCGACAGCCGCCAAGATTGAACCTAGTCTACTCCTCAGGACAAGACGTCATAGCATCGCAGACTGGGTGGCTTTCCTCTGGCCGCCAGCCGATGGTATATAGGCTCGTGAGAAGCATACGATGGCTGTGCTTCCCGCTCTCGGTGCCCAGACATTCGGAGACGTGCGGCAGGCGCAGCCATGGCGCCTGCCAGATCCCCCGACATGCCACATCTGAGACAAGCTTATACCTTAACAACTCAGGGGTCAAGCTGGTGGGCAACGACGTCGAGTCTGGAAGACTGCTGTTATATATAATCGCAAGTGCGTCTGACATCGAGACGGGGCGGGAGACTGCGACCTGCAATCTGTTGTCTTGCCACAGCATCATTCCTCCGTGATTTGCTCTCTTTTGACACTTCGATTCTTCGGCACCGTGCGTTCACAGCAAGAGCGAGAGTCGCACCTCCATTGTGTGGCTTGATCCCGGTATTGTCAGTGAGAGAGAAGGGGTTGAAGATGCTCCTCAACATGCAGTGTATCTTCATGATCATTGGGCGCTACTGTGGGACGGATAAGTATTGCAGCACATGGTTTCTAAACCACATTAGCATGGCGACCACTGCATCTATCTCTATGCGCATCCGTTGTTCCCAGATTGCGGTTGTCTGTGAAGGTATCCACGAAAAGTGATCAGCGAGCACATCTGAGGCCGGGGGATTGTTGGCGGGCGCACATGACCATCGCGCCGTTTGCCCGAGATCCGCTAACGTCACATTGAAGTCTTATCAATGCGAGAAGAGACGCGACACTAGCGCTCAACCCACTCCAGCAAGCGTCAAGGAGGATCGCGTGTGAATTGTTTAGGCGGAAAGTAAAATGACACCACGGCATCTTGCAACAATTGACCGAGCCGTAGATCGCCGTGTGTTCCCCTTCATCCGAGGCAGCGCGTCCTTCGCCCTTCGCCTTGGCTTCCTATATTCCAATGCGTGATGCCTCTAGCAAAGCCCTAGCCGACTGCGCATACCACTGCAGTAGTCGACGAATGGCCTGCTCCTGACATAATGTTGCCGCAGTCAGTATATGTGAAGCCAAGTCCGTGGCCTTCCTATGCGACGCCGCCGTTTTGCTCAGGACTCTGCCTGGAGGATCTGCTTATGCCAAGATGTTACATGCGTTGTATGTGATTAATGCCAATATGTAAAAGTCTAACAATGTCTAACCTACAGCCCCTCCTCTCTCAGCTTGAGCATCAGCCCTCCGTAGAACCGCGCAAGGTCAAACTTGTCCCGCACGACCTTCTTGAGCGGCTTGCCCTCCGGCTTCTCAATCTCGGCCTTGGCGTCCTTGTATTGCCGTGTCTCCTGGCCGTCCTTCTTGTCACCGGGGAAGATGTCCGACACCCAGTCGACGAGCTGGCCGACATGCGCCAGGTCCCACCCCTTGTCCTTCGGGTGGCCCTGCATGCCCTTTCCGGACTCGCTCGCGGCGGCCGGCGAAGACATGGCCCGGGCAGTTGCGAGGTCCTTGTCGTGCTGCTGGGAGGAGGAGAGCTGCGGGTCCTTCTTGTTCGCCTCTGGTCCGTCGCCTGACAGTCCGAGCGCTTGCCAGTCGCCGCTGCGCGCCTCCTCGTCCTCGACCTTGAAGGCGCCGTGTTGCGGCCAGAGACCACCCTCGCCGCGCAGGTCCCAGTGGTGGCAGCCGTCGACTACGCCGAGGAAGTCGCCCCACTTCGCCGATGCGACCGAGACTAATCCGTCGTTGCCCTCGTACTGCTGTCCCGGGATGACTTCCGTGGACGGGTACCCTCGCTCGGCGGCGGAGTCGAGCACGAGCTTGGTGAACCATAGCGGGTGAAGCACGGACATCTTCGATACCCGCCCGGCAACGCTGAAGTACTTCACGTTCGGGTCGTCGGGCGTGTTCGGGTTGAAGTAGTCGTTCATGTAGCTCGTCGTCAGGTTGTGGTAGGCAGGCGAGTCGAAGATGTTGAGGAGGTAGTTCGTGAGACCGGAGGTGAAGGACGAGAAAGCGTCGGTGTTCTTCTTCGCCTCAGCTTCTCGCGCCTCGCGCGTAAGCAGAGGTGCCTTCATCGTGAACGGAAGGTACTTGGCAGCGGCGGCGATGCGGTCGTCGGCGTTCTTAACGGACGGCGCCGCAAGCGAACCAACGCCGATGTTGGCGGCGCACCAGTCCATAAACGGCGAGCCGCGGTGCGGAGTAGCGATCGTCGTAAGGCTCAGGGGCTTGTACTCTGTCGGCTTGATCGTCGAGATAAGGTGCCGGCAGTCGAGGCCGCCCATCGAGTGCGCGACAAAGTTGACCCCTACACCTTTCGGAAGGTACGATTTCAGGAACTCGTGCATCTGCTGAGCACGTTCTTGGATCGAGCCGGTGCTGAAACCATGTTAGCGGGTCGAACCAAACACAGGCCACAGCCACGCCACGCGATTGCCTTTTGCCACAGGGGCGAGACAGCGCAGGGCTCCACACACCAATCGGCCAAGCCACCGGGTGCGTGTAACGCCCCAAAAGTAAACAAATACCAATAGCCACTCACCCTTTCACACCGACGACGACGACCTTTGCCCCCATGCGATCGCGTAGCACTTCGAGCACCGATGCCCAGTAGTGCAGCTTGAGCGATGGAAACAGTGGAATCGGCGTTGCTGTCGAAAAGCCGTACAGTCCTGCGCCACGTCAGCCACGGTTATGCGTGAGCCCAAGCGAGGTCCGGTCGTTTGATCGTACCCGCCCGGCTCTCGAGCCGTCATATCCCTAAAGCCCCACAACTAGTGTGTGGGGCCGCAAGATAAACGAGCGGTCAAGTCTCAACTTACCATGACAGAGCACAACGATCTCCTTCGGCGGGGTAGTGCTTCCGGGCAGGAAGGCGCGCTCGTCGTTCATGAGTCGGTAGATATCCATGTTCTCTGGCGGGTATCGCGGGTCCGGGTATTTGTCGGGGTATGGCGGCAGTTCCTCAAGTTCGGTTTCGGTGTGTAGTCCCTCGAACTTGTCTACCGGCGTCGAGTTGAAGGCGAGTGTAGCCGATGAGCCGCCGGCAGCAGCCTTTGCACGTTGTTCTCGCGCCTTGTTGATAGTCGCAGTGCGCGCTCGCGGGGCGTAGATGATCTGGGCTGCACGAGCCTGGGCGGCCTTTCGGCGCGCCTGGAGCCCCGGAGCCGTCTCGAGCCACCACTGAACGACATAGCGAGCCAGCTGGATGTATCGAAAGGGAGAGAGAGTAGCCGGCATGGCGAGCGGGGTCGTAGAGTCGGCAGGCGGTACAGTCTAGAGGCTGGAGGAGAGCGGAGCGTCGGAAAATTAGTGGCGAGAGAGGAGGAAAAGCTCGGGGCGACCAGCTCAGCTGTACGGACTGGCTGGTGCCCGGCACAGATGGGTCGGCAGTGTTAAGGAGGGTGTTGAGACGTCGGTGGAGTAGAGGAGAGTGAGATGCGTGCGATGCTGTGTGGGTGATGCGCAGGAGGTAAGAAGAGGTATGGGGTTGCCCACGGGCTGATCAACGTGCATGCTGCCTCCTGACTGGATTGGTGTCGGCCTCAACAGACCTTGCTCTGGTCCGACTTTTGGTCCGATTAGCTTTGGAGCTTGTAATGAGCGCCACGTGCGCATTAGATGTTTGTAATGCGACGGAGGAATGGGGAGTCAGGAAAAGCGCAAAGGCGGCCAAGGGAGTCAGGAAAACATCAGGGCCGCGGTGGGTGGCAAAAGCGAGGGTTCGGAGCCAATCACGTGATGCCGCCCTCAGCCCTCCACCCAGCGTCCGGGCGATGGGCCGCTAATGGGTCGGGCGTAAAAAGGCGATTGCGGGGCCTGTGACGTCAAAACACAGGTATTCCAGCGTGTCACTCAGCCGGTCTGGCCATCGACAATGGACGCCGCGCATTCGTCGTGAGTTCACGCCGTCAAGTCCCGACACGTCGAGGGCGATGCTGCACTTCGTCAGCTCCGACACAACGCCTGACGCCCTCCGTTCCCGTCATGTCGTCATGGCGCGTCGCGGCCCAGCATTTCGGCAGAGAGAGAGGAGCGCTCAGAGGTGGTGCAAATGCCGGAGCCCGCTATCCCGCTGGCGCATCATGGACCTGATTCTGATTGTCTTGCCCTATCACCCACGTGCTAGGTCCGATCAATACGGCTCGCTGCCCGCCTCCCCGGACCAGGAACGTCCCGCGCTTTACTGGGATCGAAACGTTTGATCTGCAGCTGCACGCTCCGGAAAGCTGCTGGCCGTTGCGGACTGGGCTATACTCTCCATGATTCGGTCCATTTGTAGTCTACTGCAGCGTGTGGCGAAAATCTGCCAATGTGGCCGTTTGCGATACTTTTCGGACTGGCGACCTGCAGTAGAACGCGTCACGTGAAGACTGATTGCGGGCAACATCCGGACACACTCTAATCCCCAGATGGGCTCAAAGTCGATGCACAGTTGAGGTGACCTTACAAACGTACCCAGTACTGAACTGGTAACCACGAAGCCCTTCCACAGCGGAAGACAGGGCTTCACCTGCCAATGACCCCACTCTCTAGATAGCCAGAGGCCAGTCTCTGACCAATGAGTCTTACCAGCTTGTAGCCACCTGACGTGCTGGCTCTTGGATAGCGAATAACGGAGGCGGGACAGATCACGTTAGACTTCGAACACTTACTCTCCTTGGCACAGTTTCAACTGCCGACGCATTCCCATGGCTTGCTACGAACGTTCTGACACACTAGTAGGAGACTGCAGTCCACGAAGAGAGCTCGGCCAGCGTCTCATTGACGCCCTTTTCGCAGGCGACCTCGAGCTGAGATCCAGAGTGCTCGCCATAGCGCGGGCATGACCAAGGCGACGCAAAGCTGTGAACGAGTCTGTCTTATCGCCTTGCTTCCACAATAATCCGCTGCATCTCATGATCACGGCCTCTGTTGACTGAGCCCGACGTCGTTCCCTTGCATTCAGAGGCCCTCCCCTGCGCCTGCAGCGCTTTCCAGTGTCTCATTGCCCCCTTGGAGCGGAACTTGACCCTTCGCGCCCAATTTGATAGTTTTCGTAATTTGTGTGTGTTTCGGTTACGATTCCACGATTCCACGATACCTCCGATGAACTGGTGCGCGCCTTCAGCGCACCGCTAGGCACCTTCTTTGGGTGAGACTCCGCGCTGAGCGTCTATGTTTCGCTCAAGGCTGCTCCACACACCATGGAGGAGAGGCCTGACACACAAGAGGGTGCATGGCAGACCGGATGGGTTTCCCCTTTTGGCGCCGAAAGCGCGAAGACGGTGCAGACGAGGGTGCAACTCTGGTGCAACGAGACGGAAGAAATCGGCGTAGGCAGAGAACCAGCCTGATGTCGCTGGCACTGAAGGCCACGGGTGTCTCGGTGCACAGCGCACATGTGCGCTCTCTCCCCATCCGACGCGACCTCAGCACACAGGCAAGGTCGCGATCGAGCGAAGGGCGTTCATCACGACCCTCGCCTTGCCTGCTCCTTCGGCGGACTCACGCCCTCATGAGCAGGTCTCCCAATCCCATCGGCGCTCGCTGCGTCCCCAGATCCCACAATGTCTCTCGTTCGCACTCCCCTCGCCTCTAGCGCTGCACCGTCGTGCGTCGCGAGCTATCCAGCTGTGCATCGATGCACGTCTCAGTCGGCGAGCCAGGCAGCCATGAACGTCTTTAAAAGCTGTCCTTCGAGTCTGTTTCCTCCATCCCACCAACTTCAGCTCTCAGCGACCTGTCACATCCTCTACCTCGTTCAGCCTCCAGCTCTCAGCAACCTCACCGAACTCTACCTACCTCCGTCTACAGTTACGACAATGTCCAACAACGACACTGGCAAGGACACCTCTTCCAAGTCGAGCGGTACTGCTAAGATTTACTATTATTGCACCCGTTGCAACGCGCCCGTGTTTGATGACTACGCGCAAGGCAAGGATAAGGGCTACTTGTGCATCGTGTGTGAGTTACCAACAGCCGGTACGGTGGACGCAGGATTGACCTACAGGTGTTTACATGCCCAAGGACCCCGAGATCGCTTTCAAGAAGTGATCGCCGGGGCCTTGGGGAGGTTGGAAACGGCCTCCCACTGGCAAACGCACATGAATCTCCATAGTGCCCTTGTGTTTACGAAGATCCACTGATTATGCAAAAGTCATACTGTCATTCGACCAGGCTTCATGTCTAATGGAGGTCAAGCACAAGACGAGCCTTGAGGTCTTACAACTCAACTGGGCATGGTCTGGCACTTTTGACAGCCGACGCACTGGATAGAGCTACTTGCCTGGTGCATTGCACAACGGTCCCGAGACTTCTCTACATCCACGGCCACTCGATGCGCGCATATGAACGGTTGATGCCTGATGATGGAGAGCGGGAGCGTCGCAGCGGCTCGGCTAGCCCGAATCTGCGACAAGGGCGAAAATGCACGGATCGTGCCACACACACTCACACTCGCACCTGGTACCGGTGCGCGCTCTTCATCAGCTCCGCCAACCAAGGTGACTATCTCAACTTAGTGACCTATGTATATGTTCACTATCCCAACAGATGGATGAGAGTGGTGTTCACCGTTGCCCTTTAATCGCTCGCGGACGGAACGAGTATCCAGTGGTAATAGGTGCCGGTGACTGTTTGCGACGTTCCCCATAACGGGCCATGCCTCGTGTCGTGGTCTGCGCCCTCCGCACCTTCGCAGCAACCTTGCAGCCAACGTACGCCCCCGATGTGTGTGCAGTGTGCGGCTTCAGGTGCGCGAAGCGTCTATGAGCGTGTCCATCAGATGTGTTCCTGCGGGTGTGACAGTTCCATTTTCCAGTGGTGACCGCTGTCCATCTTATCCATCAGGTTGCTGTCCTCTCATCCAACGAACACCTCCTAGTGTCTTCACGAAGCGCTTCATCTCGCAACATCATTCCAGCCTATCACCATCATGATCTATAACGCCCTCAGTCCTCTCGACGCCGCCCTGGCTGCCTGCGCCATCAATTACCTCCGACAGGCGTCGGATGCCAGCCTCGCTCAGCCCGATCAACATCTGGTCATCGTGGACCAGATCCATCCCGACAGCGAACGCCTCCAGAGCCTCCTCAAGTTGGCCGTGAACATTCGGAATACAGCAAACCGGCACCGCCAGGAAACACAGCAGTCTATTGGGGCGTTTCAGAATCTTCTGGGTCGCCGCATGGTTCCTGGACAGCGTGATGTGAGGGGTGTACAGGTGCGCGATGCGGCTATTCTGGCTCGTTACCATGAGGGCCAGACGCAGGATTGGGAGAGAAGATCACAGATGGCTGATAGTGCTTACATTAACGCATATATTGAGGAGTACAGGGGCAGGTACGAGATGTGAGACTCGTTAGTTGGCAATAGACGAGGTACGTTGGGCTATGATAAGGCAAGACGCAATTGACTTCTCAGTTAAGACCTTCTTCCATTCGTGCTTACTGCGGCATCATCCACCCCTCTACTGGCTTCTTTTACTTTCGTTTTCTTCATGAACGACTTTTAGTGTAACATGCTTTACACCAACACTTCGACGATGACAATTCAAGGCAATGGGTGGGTCCGTAACGTTGCGGACCGAAATACTTAAAATTCGAAAAAATTCGAAAAAACTCACCAGAGATTCTTCGGGACGCCAGTCGGCGATATGTGCTTTTTGGAGCACAGACTTCTCACTTTACCATTCAGCATCGACATTTTCAAGGCCTGTTCTGCCTGCCAGAAACCCAGCCCGAGCTGTGAAGAACGTGTGCATAGAGAGAGACTACAGTTGTACCGGGCAGCGCCGCTGCATGCCACGGCGCTCGCCTTCGCCCGGAGCTTAGGCACAATCGGAGGCACACGGATGCTATTAAAGATTGATTCCTGAGATGCGCTCCACCCGCATGTCAGTCTTGACTGCAATAATAAAGTAAACTCTTCGCAATAACGAGGCCTTAAGCTTGGTGGCCCTCGTCAGACCCCAAGGTGTCATAGCCGGGCGGCCTGGAAAGAGACATCCTGGCGGCCAAAGACCTGAGCTGCAGCGACCTGGTCCTGGTCGGCGATTCTTCTTCTGGGTGCCGTGAATGAAGCGACGGAAGGAAGTAGCGCGGCCCCCTGGGCGGAGGTCTTGATCTCTCTTGCTCGAGCGTGGCTGCCATAATCGAAGCTAAATCCTCTGTCGCTGCCCGCAGAGCATGAATCCTTTCCAAGGTCACTGCCGCCAGCGAGGTTCGAGAGGATGAGCTTGTAGTGATCGTTGCCTCGTCCGTGTAATAGACAGGCGATGCCGGGGATGCAAACTGGGAAAACGTGGACAGCGACTCCTCGTCTCGGTCTCGGAAACGGTGCGACGATGCGTTGTAGTGCTGGCTGTCCGTCTGACACGAGCAGTGCTCCGGCGTAGCTGCCGTGTCGAAAGCTTGCCCAGCAGTCGCTTTGCGAAGAGCCTCGATCCTTTCCAAAGTCACGCGTGAAAGTGCTTTGCGGGAAAATGGTCTTTCCGACATTTCTGGGCCCTCCGTGTATTCAGCGGTCGCCACCAAGGGTTCGTACTGCGACGACGTGCACAGCGGCTCCTCGTATAGGTCTCGGACACGGTGCGACGATACGATGTGGGGTCGGCTGTCCGTCTGACACGAGCATCGCTCCGGCCGAGCTACCGTGTCGAAAGCTTGTCCAGCAGTTGCCGCCCTTAGAGCTTCAATCCTTTCCAAAGTCACAGGCGAAAGTGTCGTTCGGGAAGATTGTGGTCGTTCAGACATCTCCGACTCCTCCGTGTGTCCGGCAGTCGATTCCGGGGGAGTGGAAGGCAGCTCCACGTCCGGGTCCGATTCACGGAGCGACGAAGAGAAGAGTTGCCGACGGTGCTCAGGCCTAGCTGCCGTGTCGCAAGCTAATCCAGCAGTTGCTGCCCTCAAAGCCTCGATTCTTTCCAAAGTCACAGGCGAAAGTGAGCTCCGGGAAGATGGCGTTTCAGACATGACCAGCTCGTCCGAGTGTCCGACAGTTGAAGCCGCGGGAGGGGATGGCGGCGACGCAGACAGCGGCTCCTCGTCTGGGTTTCGTACACGTAGCGACTGGAGGGCGAGGCGCTGTTTCTCCGACGTAGTCGCTGCTCTCTGTTGTTCAGGCCTGGTAGCCGTGTCTGGACACTGTCCAGAGGTTTCTGCCCGCAGAGCCTGGATGCTTCTGATGGAGTCTGGGGGAGAGGGTTGTTCCGGCATTGCTGGCTCGTCCGGTAAGCGAGAGACATGCTGATCGGCCAGTGCTCCCTTGGGGCGTGGTTGATCGTCGTGAGCCTCAGAGGGCATAAGCGTATACGGCACAACTTGAATGGTGTCGACCTCCAGATTGGCAGTGGACACCGAGAGATCCAAAGGATAGCTGGAGTCAGCTAAGATCGACTAGTAATTACGCACATTCCCTTTTCCTTTCTCCGTCGTCTCCTCCGTTCACGGTGTAGCAAGTATGCGGCGGTGAGCATCAGAGTGGTCACGACCGCAGAACCGATGGCTACGCCGAGAATCACCGGTGTATCCAGTACACCGGGCCTGCGATGATACGCCTCTTGCGTCGAAGTCGCCGAAGGATTGTCGGCCGTCTCTGCGGTAGGCTGAACAGGCTCGGTCTGAGACGAGGTGTGATCTGCTTACATGTCAGTGTCTGTGTGAAGCATAGTTACGATTTGCCGTGGAGCTGTCCCGGATTGGACCTCGAGCGATTGAAAGTCCGCCAGCAGTGTGGACTTACCTGCTGTCGCTGCCAGTTCAGGGTGGTCTGAGGGCTGCGCTGATTCCATGTGCCGTGTGGGCTTGTCGGTAGTGGGAGAAAAGTGAGAAACGATTGTTAACTGATGAGGGAGGGTCAAGTCGGTCGCTGCTCGTCGTAATTCTGCTCGTCATCGTCTTCGATTGGCACACGATGCATACCTTTTATCAGCGATTCCGCCTCTCATCGCCCATACCTACACCTGCCCTACTCGGGCAAGAGTCTCCCGTCCCATTCTACACAAAATTCACCCGCCCTCGGAATTCGCGACGTGCGGGAAGCCCTACGCACTTTGCCGATGTCCACAACAAATGCTTCGCTTGAAGCGTTTGAGGCTCACACGTTCGTCTGCGCTGTTGCCTTGCTAGCCGAAAGCGAGCCACGAACAGCCTGATCCCTCTGGGAGCGCGTGGTTGCTGAGCTGACGCTGCTCCCCGACTGAACGGGTTTCCAGGTCGATCCCTTGCGCTGCAATGGTGCGCCCCACATCTCACTCAGAAGTTGTGTCACCTGTCCGCTTGGCGGGCGCGGGCCCCTTGGTGCCTGGGAGAGCGTGATCGCGTGGCTTTCTCGAGGGCCCCGCTCAGAGCTTCCAATGTATTGCGGTGAAGGCATAGGTGACGGTACGTGCGTCCTGTGTGCTTCTGCCCGCGTTATTTCGCTGCGTCGTGCTTCTTCGGTAACTGATAGCGGTGGGGATCGCTCAGTTGCCCACTCAGGGTCGTATGTCGGTGGCATCAAAACAGCGATTGCGCCCGCGTCGGTATCCATGACCACCAAGCTATCTTCCTGTATGCTAGCCATGGAAGCAAGGCCGATGGAAGATTGAGGCGTGTGCGTTGCGTAGGGCTGTCTCTGTCTTGTGGACGGATGCCGGGCAGGTGGTGTAACCGGCGGTTCGGTTAGACCCGGTGAGAGCCCAGCGCTAGAGTCGGTCCACCCAGAGTCGCGCGAGAGCGCCATGCCCGAGTCCCACGAGTGCGAATGTCGGTGCACGAGACGCTTACTCTCATCTCTGGGAGTCAGCTTCGACGCACAGCGCACCCACAGGTCGTACTGATCGGCGTCCGACTTTTCTTGGTCTCTCCGACGGCGGAACAGGAAGAGAGCTGCTGCCCCTACTGCGCTGAGAAAGCTTGCTACGCCGAGAACGATCCCGGCAATCGCAGCCGGTGACAGAGACGCTTGCCCCAACTGTGACGCAGAAGTGATGATCGCTCCATACGCTGTCGCAGTAGTCGCTGTAGTAGCTGTCTCAGACGCTGACGCTGAGCCTGATGAGGCAGCGGCGGCAGCAGCCTCAGCTTCAGACTTGCTCGTTTCGTTTGCAATCCAGAACGTCGCCTTCTTAATATCCGTCATACGGCCGTCGACCAAATTGATGACACGGATACGGTATCGCTCCCGGGGATCAAGAGGTCCGGCATACATGAGCGTGTCTGGCGTACACCACGACGAGTAACCTGAAAACGTCTGAGGACCTGCTGGCGACTGAGGGACAGGTGGAATGACCTCGATCGAGTACTCCCGGTGATCCTCATTCATGCTACCCCAGAAGGTGAAATAGGAGGCATTCTGTGGGACAGTCATCGTTGCCCAAGCATCTTTGTCCCACGTGTCGATGCGAGGAAAGTAGACTGGGTCGTCGCTCGTACAGATCACATCATGGGCGTGCCATGGCCTGCCTCCTGGCGTATTACTACCTTGCAGATTTGGAACAAGAGGCGAAATACCGTCACCGTTACGGGCTGGAACGTCGATGGTCAGTGTGTCTTCTGCGCTGTCCCTAAGGAGCGTCAGCGGCAAAGGAAAGGAAGGCAACGGAAAGCTCACTGGAAAGTCTCAATTTCAGTCCTGATCTCGACGCCGGTGAGAACCATTGTGCCGTTGTGCAGAGTAAGCTGCACTGTGTGCCGCCCCCATCGCAGTTGAAGGTCCGCGACCGTCCCTCTTCCGTCGTCATACGACGCTCGCCCCTTCGGAATCGTGCTCTGGACAAGGCGCAGCGAAACGTTGGCGTTATCCTCTGTATGGCCCAGGAATCGTACGCCGGTGCCCATGAAGGAGAGTGACACCGTTGCATTCGGCGTGCTGACGCGATGCTCAGAGGTCCCGTGCCCGACCCGGTTTGGCGTCCATTCAGACCACTTCGAGTTCGAGAAGCTCACATTCCAGCTGTCGCGAGCCAAGCCGCTACGTGTCGAGTTTTCCTCTGGGCGCGGAATGCCTGGCGAGTAAATCAGCATCGGTGAGTTGTCGGTGATCGTTATGTTCAGCGGTCGACGCTGCAGCTCTGCGGCCAGCGCCGGGCTGATCGCGGCGATCGAGAGCACGATGAGCGGCAACATGGTGTCTTGTGAAGCAGTGTGCGGTGCGCATTGTCACAAAGTTGAGCGTGGTGCGGCGTTGCATCTTAAGAGGACGTGGGCCTCGGTACCGACCGTGGGTGAGATCTCCGACCTCTATTGTTCAGCGCGACAATCACCGGACCCATGGGCGTGGAGATGTGGAGGTGGGCTCATGATGTCAAGGTCCACCGATCAGGCGCTGAGCAGATACTAGCGGGGGCTTGTCGGAATGTCCGCGACCTTACGAGATCGCAACCTCGTCGTGAAAGCAATATGGCGAAGACTGGCAGGTACTAGGGCCGTGGCGAAGTCGGGCAGTGGAGGGCAGATATCGCGAGGTTGGCAGACCCTTGCGTCTCGTCTTCAAACACAATAGCGACGGCTGCGACGCCACTGATTGTCAGAGATCTGCTTCGTAGGTCGAGACTCAAGGTAGTCAGCGCAGACGGCGAGGCCAGACGGTCGGTCTGAGGAGTAAGCGGGACCTGTGCAGATAAGTAAAGTCAGCGCAAAGGGTAAGAGCGTCGAGCACCGCCCTTCATGAGCAAGTCGCGCACACTCTACGGTCTTGAGTGCGATTCAAGCTCTCCTTGATCGGTCCTACCCCTGCAGGAGAAGAGTGGTGTGGTGAACTTGCCCTCCAAGTTGGCGCGCACAACAGTTCGCAGTCGAGTGGGCGTTGGACAGTCATCGAACTCTTTCTGCCTTAAGTCTGTTTCGCGAACGATCCCCCAAGTCCTCTGGCCCCACTGTGCTGTCCGTGACGACTTCAAGCTCCTTCTGTCAAAGCTGAGCAGAGCCTCTTAAGCATTGCGATGAGGACAGAGAGGAATGCAAGAAGGAGAAGGTCAGTGCAGATGACAAGTCCAGCCTTCCTCGATTGCACATCCAGTACAGCCTTTGAGAGGCACCTCCTCTTAAAGCCTCGTATTTGTGGAGCACCTCCACCCGAGGTCCGGTCCACTACCGCCCGAGGTCTCCTAGTCATGAGCACGTCCACCCTGTTCCCGAGGTCGCGTCGTCGTGGAGCACTTCCACCTGAGGGGTCCTACTCGTGAGCGCTTTCACCCTGCACCCAAGGCTCGTCTTCGTCAAGCACGTCCATCCTGGACCCGAGGTCGCGTCCTCGTGGAGCACCCTTGTCTTACTGAGCACTTCCTCCGTACCACCCGAGCTCTCCTCGTCGTGAGAGATCAACCTTGCACCGGATGTCGCGTCGCCGTGGAGCACTTCGCAAGATCTCGTCTTCGTAAGGCGCCTCTGTCTCACTAGGCACTTCCGTACTTCCACCCGAGGTCTCCTCGCCGTGAACGCGGTCATTTTGAGCGCGAGGTCGCGCCTCCGTGAGCCACCCCCACCCGAAGTCTCCTCGTCGTGAGCGCGTGAGCACGTCCACTTTGAGCTCGAGGTCGCGTCGCGCGGTGGAGACGTCCACTCAGGGAGACCTCGCAAGTTACATGACACTTCTTCGTTCCGCCCCTTTAACCCTCATTGTCATCCCACGTGGTTCATTCCGTGCCTGGCCTCCAAAAGTTGATCACGACCAAGTCCAGCGGCAACAGCGTTCACAGCTCGTCAACAGATTGCATCACACTATACACAACCAGCCATGGTCTCGCTCGCGGAGCAGCTGAAGCAGCTTGAGGATGACGTTCCGAAGAGTGAGTCTCACTTACCCAGCGCGCTGCTCTCCCCCCCTTCCTGGCATGCCTCCTGCTCCCTAATCGCCTTTCGCCTTCCTCGCTCTTCACTTATCGTCAAGGAACGCTGAGGAGGAAGATCCCAAGCTTTCTTTTTGTGTTTGCAAGCTAACAGTCAGCGGTCGATCCCGAGGAGGCCTACGCGGATGTGGACGGCCACGACCTGAGCCGATCCCACGCCGCGCGAGAACACTACGCGGACGTTGGTCCTTCGGCCCTGCGCCGGGGCGAGGTCGCGCAGACACTCCTTGGAGAGAAGTACGAGGGCAAGCCGAGTTCGCGAATGAAGATTTTCGACGACGATGATGAGGAGGCGTCCGAGCCTGAGGAGGAGGCTGGCGGGTTCTCCGACGAGGATGAGGAGGAGGAAGACGATGAAGAGGACTACGACGATGAGGAGGAGGACTATGACGAGGAAGACGACGAGGAAGAGGAGGAGAGTGAGGACGAGGGAGGAGAGGACGAGGGAGAAGAGCCAGCGCCATCAGGCAAGGCTCTCGACCCGATGGGAGCGCTACGTGCGAGCAAGCAGAAGGATATCGAGAAGGGAGGCGCGATCAAGCGACAGAGGGTGAGTCAATTTGATACGACTTCGTAACTAACAAACAGGACCTGTTCGACTCGCTGATGACGACGCGGATAACGTTCCAGAAAGCCTTGACTTCTGCCTTCGCCCTCCCCGTCCCGCTTCCGACCGACCCAGCCGGCGAGATCCCGTCTGCGCGCGACTCCGTCCTCGCCTCTCTCGGCAAGCTGAACGAGACGCTCCTCTCCCTCCGCACCTCCCTCACGCTCCCTGGCTCAGAGCCTGCGCCGAAGCGACGAAAACTCGACGCCGAGCCGACAGAAGAGAGCTACTGGCGGGACTCGGCTCGGGACTCGTTCGCGCTCGTCGATGCCTCGCACCCGGCCATGGTCCCGCTACTTGCGAAGTGGAGCACGAAGATCCAGGCCGCGACTGCTGCGCTCGGCTCGCGTGCAGCCGGAGGGTCGAAGCTGATGGCCGGCACCAAGCCGACAGGCGTCGTCGATGCCATTGATGCGAGTTTGGCGCAGAAGCGCGACCGCGCAAAGCCGCTGCTCGAGGACGCAGAGCACGCGTACCGCGCCCTCCTCCGCGAGGTCATTGAGAGCAAGCAGGGCACGACGCCCGTTGACCTGATGCACCTCCGCCGCGAGAAGAAGAAGAAGCGCGAGGCGGAGCGCGGAGGCTCCAAGGGACGGAGGATCAGGTACACTGTCCATGACAAGGCGGTGAACTTTGTCGTGCCTGTGCCGCTGGACGGATGGGGGGAGGAGCAGACTGACGAGCTGTTCGCCAGTCTGCTCGGCGGAGCGGGACAGAAGGGCGCGACGAGCGAGATGCCCGCCCAGGAGACGGTGGAGCTCGGCGGCCTGCGCATGTTCTAGGTTGCATGTTCTAGGTTGGTGGCGATGAGATGTACCATGATAGCATATCTGCATAAATCTGCATAATGTCCTGTATGTCCCTTGTCTAGCAAACTCAGATCAACCCCTTGGCCGCCTTCACGATCGAGTTCATGCGCGCGGGCGAGCCCGTGCGCTCGCCGTTTGCCTCTCCACCTACTGCCGCAGCTGCACCACTCCGCGGGCCCGTCCCGTTGCTCCGTAACGACGCGGCACTGTCAGCCCACTCTGGATTGTAGCTTGGTGGCATTATTTCGATCTGAGTTGGAACTGGACCAGCGTCCTCGGCGTTGACGTAGTCGACGAGCGGCCGGCGCGGACGGGTTTCGCGCGGCTGTTGGGCTTCCCTGAGACTGTCCCGCGAGCTGGTACTACCGCTAGCGTACGTGGCGAGTTCGCTCTCGGGCGGCGGGACCATGAGTCCGCTGCCGTTGCGTGAGAATGAGGGGCGGCCGGAGACCGATGGACTGAGTGGCACAGGGTCAAGCCCTGTCAGGTGCCGCTTTAGGTCTACTTCTAATGGCGCCAGTTGTGATGAACGTGCTGGCGTAGAAGACGTCGGCACCGAAGAGGCATAGTATGATGACTGTCGGACAGCTTGCGGCTTCTCGCTGTATTCGGGATCTCCTTCGCCCAGTGGCGTGAAGTGAGTGTAGCCTAGTGTAGATACATCGGCGGCTGTATGTCAGCTTTGCGAGAGCCGATCATCGAAACTCACTCTGCACTGAGCCACGCCCCGACGAGCCCATCGTATATTGCGTTGTCTTGACGGTGTGATCGACCACAAAGCGTTCGTTATCCGCGAAGAGGCTCGATGGGGGTCTGCCGTTAGCCTTGCAGTGCCGGAGCCCCACCTGTTGTATCGGTGCGCGTAGCACCTCCGCCAGAGGCAGTAGCCGATCAAAGCGCCGATAATCAGCACGCCGAGGACACATCCGACAACGATTCCCGCAATTGCACCGGCACTGAGACCATGCGATGCGCCTTGTCCAGCCTTTTGGGCGTCGGCAGAATTGAGGGTGTAGAAAGTAGCGCCGGCGAGGTCGAACCATTTGTTGTCGAGGTTCTCAATGCGGATCGTGTAACTTGTCCCTGGGTCGAGGGGCGCAACATACAGCGGCATATCGGGAATGGACCACGTAGCAAAGCCGTGAAGGACGGTCTTGCCGTTCGAGTTTGAGCCAGGGGGTGGTGGATCAACCGTTACGCTGTAGTTGCCATGATCCAGGTTGACAGTGCCACGCAAAGTGACGAGGGTTGTGTTCGCCGGTATCCTAAACTGGGCGTACGACTTTGCCTCGTTCGTGTCTATCCGACGGTAGATCATGCGGTCCAGGTCGTTGCCTAGCTCATGCACTGCATTCCACACGCTGCCGTCGGGCTTCATAGAGTCGATCGCTGGATTAATGTTCAAATCAACTCCCGTTGTAGAGTTCAGTGATATTTGCGAAGTCGCCGTCACGTCTTTCCTGCAAAGTATCAGACATGACCCTCTCCTGTTTCACTTACGCATAAGTCGGAATGATACTCGTCAGATACACATTCGAAACGCCGATCGCTCCTTCCTTCAAAGTGAGTGTTGCGGTTTTCGCGCTGTTGGCTTTGGCGCTGGGATCGGTATAGTACGCGAGTGAACCGTTGCCTTGCCCCGGTGTGAACTCCTGCTCCGGGCCGCCGTTCACGCTCAGCGACACCTTGCAGTAGTTCTCACACGACCCGTAGAAGTACACCTCCGTCCCGAGCCAGGATACCGAGACCCGGTTCCCGGTCTTGTTTGTTCTGTGCGAGGACTCTCCCCGTCCCAGCGTGTTCGGCTGCCATTCCGTCCACGGTCTCCGAACGAATGTCGTGTTCCACAGATTCGGGCTGTAGGTGTAGTTGGCGGCAGAGGGGTCTGCCTCTTGTGGCTGATAGACAAGGAGTGGCGAGCTGTTCGGAATAGACACGTTGACTGGCCTTTGGTAGACCTCTGGAGCGGCCGCCTGAGCGCTGGCTGATAGCGATATGGCTGCCGCAGCGAGGGCGAATATAGCTGGCATGTCTGTCGAAGAGATGGATAGTGAAGGTTGAAAAAGTCGAGCGGGCCCGTACCGCGACAGGGCGGCTCTTGTAATTTGAGCCGCAAAGGCCGTTTAATTGATACGACAGCCGAGTGAGAGCCGTCGCTCACCGCTGCGGAGAGAGCGTAGCTGAAAGAGGCGGTGAAGCCGGAGATAGATTACACTTGCGGTCTCGGAGAACTTTACAGATAACAGGCGACGATGCGATGTCGAAGAAGGTGTGGAACAGAAGCAGTGGAGGAGGAGGAAATGACGACGGTCTCTAGGCCCAAGCAGCGGTGCCAGATCTGGGAGGCGAGGTGGGTGAGTCGGTGGATGGGGGGACCCGCCTTTCTGGTCCTTCCTCCTTCGTCACTTCGGTTCCTAGGGCGCCCGGTGGCACGCCCGTACGCACTCTGGTATCTGCTGCTGCTGGGGACGCCCTAGACGCCCTAGTAGGTACGAACGTGCTGCTTTATTCGGCCTTCCTCGGATCCCCGATCTCTTGCGGATCAAGGACTGCGACGCAGTGCCGAGTGTGACATGCCGATCTTCGCTCAGCTGGTCGCACGGAGCGCACAGATCGACGGGTCGCAGTCCAGAGAGCAGGAGGCTTCTTCCCTGTACCCCGCGCTGCAAGTCCGTGAGGAAAGCGGGCAGTTCATAGCGGTGGCGATGGTTCACGGCCAATGCCCGCAGAAGACTGGAGCTGGAGGCTACTGCGTCGCTGCTGATCCGCTTAGCGGCTGCTGAGGTTGATTGAGAGGCCGAGGAAGGCACTTGTCTGTGCCTGCAGATGGCTACAATCCCTGACGGGCTCGGTACGACCAGATCGCGCACTCCCGCAGCGACATGCCCCAGAGCGCCTCTGCGGGCAGCACAGCGGAAGAAGGAAAGCGGAAAGAGCGACCGAGCTGAGGTGAGAAAACACCATGTAGACACAGGGCTAGCGGCGGTCACGAGATTCGAAGGCAAAGCCAAAGCCGGTAGCATTCAGTTATCTGCTTCTCAATTGCTGCGCTGAGAGCTGAGGGGTAATCTCGGCACGCTCGGAGCGCGGGGCTCTGGAGAACTAGGAACCGATCCTGAGGGGCGATGATTCAAGACATAGCGCAATTACGTTATCCCTCCACCTCCGGAGCATAGATGCCTTCAGACGAACTGTCCCAGCCGCCCGCATTCCAGGATATCGTACATCGGTCCTCACCCTCGTTCCTCTTCCTCGGACGTTTGGTCACCCCCTCCCGTCGACTTTGCAGCGGACAGGGTAGCCTAGGGCTCACCAAATTGTTAGCGCTTCTGTCGTCGGTTCCGACGCGCGTGGTCCTGAACTCAAAATGCATGGAAGGCTCGTTTACACACAACACATAACGATGAGTCGCGGGTCGTCCGACGACGACAGTCCTCGAGAAAAAGGTGGTGTCGCTCCGCTCTTCGTGCGCGCGTCGCGTTAGGACTGGTCCTTGGGCCTGCGTCGTCGTAAGCTTCACTGCCGCAAACGAACTCGCGGAGCATAAAGTCAAGTGAAATGGGCGACTCTTAAGTTACTCACCAAATGCAATCTCGCTGGAATACCTCAACAATGTGTCGCAGCTCCTCGAGCTCGACTTTCGGGAACTCGGCCTTGAACCCAAGCACGCTCTTGATCTTGGATCCGTTCAGGTGAATGGGCATTTCTGTGCTGTTAGTGGCGGCTTCACCACATCAAGGCGGCAGTGCTGCAGGGTGTAGAGACAGGGAGCAAGCCAGATCAACGGACGGGCCAAGCCGTCGGTCTGACTTAAGATTCGAGCTGCCGCGGTACTGTTGCCGCCCGGCGTTCCTTCGTGCCAGCGAGGGACAGGTCCATGGGGCACTGGCCGCTCCATCGTCTCGTTGACGGCAGTGGATGCTAACCCCCTGTGGATGCTGTAACTCTCCAGAGTTTTGGTCGTGGGAGGGCTGCGGGCGATTGATTAAGACGATCACACAGCAATTGAGCACCGGCATGCTGGCGTGTTCTCTGCTTTCTCTGTGCCGCCTTCCACAGGTCCAGAGACCTCAGAGCAACCTTCTATCAATCGGCGGATTACTCACTTCTGAAGCTGTGCGGGTCCAGGTACGGCGATAGCGGTGTAGAGAGGATCGGCGGGTCGCACTTGAGGAGCATCTCCGACCAAGCCTCGACGTGCTTCTCGTTGACGTCATCAATCATCTCGTTAAAGTCAACCTTGGAGAACTTCTCGACAAGGTTCACAACCGTGCTGTTCAAGAAGCCGATCTTGACTCCCCAGAGCTGCCCGATCAGCTTTCCGAGTGACTCCTGCGTGGAGTCAGAGTCGTCCGTGACATTGAGGAGCGGGATGCGCGGTCGCTCGCTCTCCGGCAGCACAGTCGGGATCGTCTTCCATGTATCCGTCAGGGATGATGGTCGCTTGTTCTTCTTGTCCTTGCCGTGGAAGATGCTGTTGAACGTTGACTTGCCCTCTGGCGCAGGGGTGAAGGGGAAGTCGAGCTCGACGCCCGCCTCCTTGAGGACTGCCTCCCGCGGGTTCTGCGCAAGCCACAAAGCCATCAGGTACATGGCCTGCGCAATGTCCTGCGCGTGCACCGTGTTGATGCGTAGATCAGCGCTGTCGTTAGCTGGGATTCCTCGGAAGCTAGCTCACTTGTGCAGGAACTTCATCTCCTCGCCACTGCGACTGTCAGCGTGCTACCTTCGCCGCGTTACCGATCAGTCCCTCTAACGGCCGCCAGTAATAGGACTGTAATAGGACTCACAGGTGCTTGTACACATGTCCCGCGACCAGACGCGGAACAACCTCAAAGTCCCACGTCCCTGGTCCATACCAGGCAGCGCAGCGGATGATGCCGGTGTTGAGATCAGGAATGGTGGCGATGCCGCGTAGAGCTTCATGCCACCATCGCCCGCGGTTCCCGTCCGGCTTCAGCTTGTCGTTTTCTGTATGCCCTCTTGATGAGGACGACGACTTCATCTCGTAGAAGGGCTGGTGCAAGCGCACCCATGCTAATGGTTTGCGCTCGTCTGGCAGTGCAGCCGCGCTCTTAGCGAGTGACAGCGCTGTCTGGTAGGTGTTCTGGATTTGCAGCTAGTCGTTAGTACCATGGCTCGTCTCTCTGCATCCTCGCTCAAACGCGTTAGTCTGCGGTTCTGGTATGATTGGCCCCAGCCATTTTTTGCTGCAAATAGCAACGCCGTGGCTGGTAGGCGTTGCGGCCACCCTGGGGAAGGTCAAAGGTTCGCAAAGTGGTTGGCGGACCAGACATCGATCGCACGACTCAGGCCGGCTTATCGACTTGCCATGTCAGACTGGCCGCCGGGCGGCCTGGGTGTGAAGGCGTTCTGGGGCCCAACGCTATGGGCCCCCGATCTCGTTGCATGGCTCCACTCACCAGCTCAGCCTTGTCAAAGCCCGTCTCTCCCGAGAAGTCGAACACGTAGTCGAAGCGCTTCCAGTCGCGCTCCACGCCCTGCCACTCAGTAGGCGGGGTAAAGATCTCGTCATGCCGTGCCGTGTTGCCCAGGTTGATCTGCAGATACTGACAGTTCCATCCTGGTGTCATTGCGAGCTGCATTGACTCCGAGTCGATGTACCTGTGATTCGTCAGGCGCTTGCCCGCCGTCGGGAGGGTCGCGCAACTCACGTCGTCGCAGGCTTCAAGCAGTACCTGTCGACTTTGTGGGGTCAGCCTCGCATCACACATCATCACCGTCTCAGCTGATTGATGAAAAGCTGTCGGCAGAGCGGAAACAGCAGCGCTAGAAGCGCGGGAAGGCCGGTTGCAGGGACCCGGTCCAGGGATTGATACCTACCCGCTCTAACAAACTACCATCGTCAGCACGCGATACAAGCATGCACTTACGGATGCCCTTGGGTTATCTCCGCGGAGAAGCCAGTTGGCCATCGCTCGTCCGACTGTCGTCGTACCTCCTGCGCGTGTGTCAGCGGCATGTCGGCTTTGCTTGATCTCTTGAAACAGAGAAGCGATGGTCGATCGGAAAAGTGGAGGTCGACCGTGTAACGCACCGAGAATCAAGCACACGGGCGGCTCGCCATCTGGAAGTGTTGGAGGTGCCATGGCAGTTGTCGTTGGCAGAGTTGACAGAGGGAAGTTGGAAGAAGAGAGTTTAAGAGGGAATCAGGCGCACCATATCGAGAAAAGGGATCCCAAAGCCAGGAGGGAAAGGAAACGAGCTGGAGGGACGCAGGACAGCTAGGACAGGGAGCAGGGAGAGCGATGGACACCGTGCGCCGTGCACTCTATGTCTGGCGCACACCAGAGCGCAGCGCACCGCCAAGTCGGTCCATCGAGTGCATGTGCACCTCGGAAGGCGACCTCTACACTGAATCGGACCACCAGAGCCGACGCTGGTCACTTGCCGAGCATGCCGCGAGGATCGCCGTCTGCACGATCAGAACCAGAAAAGCATCTCCGAAAGACGATCGCAGACTAAAGTTCGGTATACCTCCCAGTGCCCCTAGATGTCGCTTAATCAGAGACTAACTCCCAGTTACGACATGCAATCGTCATATACTCATCCATCAGTACCTCGAGGTGACTCCGTCCCTTTGACCGAAATTCCAGCCCAACCATGACATTCTTGAGTGGCGCTGGGACCTGTCAACCTGCTTTTCCCACCGGCGTCCTAGTCTTTCGAGCGTCATGCAAGTGCAAATATGCCGGATGTCGCGCGGGAATGCCGTGAAGATGAGAGAGTGCCGGTGTATGCGGACGCGCGATGCAGAGGACACAGCTCAGAATGACCCTCGATCATCAAGGGTAAAAGTCCAACCTTGATTGCGTGGGTGGTCCGTGCGCAAGACGCCTGCGCCCTGCAGCCTCCAGCTTCGTCAGTTGGCTCACTTCGACGCCTAGCATGCCTAGCAGCCCACATCAAGGACGCCGAAGAAACCTGTCCTACAGGTCCGTGGCTCTCTTCGGGGCGCACTCTCCGTGTAGCACTAAGGCTCGGTGCAGACAACGCCGCCGAGTGGCTTTTTCCGCTCCGCTCACGTAATGCTTGATGCTGTACGTCCTCGTGCGATTGATCAGTGTCTCCTCTGGAGGATATCACGTAGCGTAGAGACAACCCGCAGAGCTTGGTGCTGAAGTTAGAGTGCATAGACTCGACCCCATTCGAGTCGTCTGTGATTCCAGGGGTGGGCCGTAATCTGACAGGAGGAAATGACTATCGGTTAGAGATCTCTCCACCGTCCCTGCACCCCCGAGGTCAAGAAGTTGCTCGCATTCATCAGATATGCAGTGCCATGGACGGGCGTCGATGTACGTTGCCATAGGCAACCTGTTAGGGACCGACGTGAGGGCGGAGCGTCAGCTTAAAGATGCCATGCGACTGAAGGAATGACCCCGGCGTTTTAGAAGCGTCACGTGCGATTCTGCCGGGTGGCGATCGCTGGCGGACCAGCATGTGGTCTACGCTGATGATCAGACCTGTGCTCGTTATGTTCAATCTAAACGTTGACCGAGCCCAGCAAAGCATATTCCTCCACGAGCAGCTTTGAAACGCAATACACGGCCCGGTCTTAACCCTCCTTCCTCTCTTCGAGCGAAACACCGCGCCATCGTTCCATGTCAAGCTGAGCTGCGCGAGGAAGGCATCCACGACAGCAATCCGGGCCTTCCTCGACTGGCTGTTCGATAATGAGACAATCGATCGCCTGATTCATTGGGCCTGACTCACATAGCCATTGTGACATGGAGATCGTGGAGAAAGGCAAAGGCAAGTGGATCCTCACTCAGCCTGGCGCTGATCTGAGCAGACCCACTCATGCTTTCGTGAGGCCGCCAGCGCCGCCGGCATCTAAGGAACGATCAAGTGATATACACGGGCGTGTCGCTGATCACAAGACCGGGTCAAGTTCCACTCTTTCAGGCGCATGGACGCCGATCGATGAGCGCGGCCGGGATGTCGCCTGGGCTAATAGCCAAGACGATGGGACACGATCCGTCGTCCAGCCTGTACCTCGTACGTCGTTCTGGCCATGTGATTCCTGACACTTCAGCAAGCGTACATCTCTCAGCTGGCCAACGTCGACATCCAGGGAATGATTCCCGGCCGCGACCCCAGCGCCAAGTTCCTCAAGCCTGCCGCGGGTGTGCGTCGCGCTGATGGTCTGCCGTGTGTCGTCTCCCGCGCAGGCATGCTGCGTATCTTCGAGAAGGTCGACGTTTGTGAACTGGCTGAGAAGATCAAGGACGTGAGCACACAGCACCACGCGCTCGTCACTGACTGTCAGGACCGGGGATATCTCACAGAAAGGTTTGGGCAAGTCCGCCACGCCGTGGAGGCGCGAGACCCGCGTGCCCTATTATCTTATCTGTCGAACCAGGCCGTCCTCGGAAATCTGGTGTCCAAGTACCAGAGGACTGAGTTGGAGTACGAGCGCGACCAGTTCGTTCGTAACCAGGCTCTCGCCGCCATACAGCCGCCTGCCGATCACGCGATCGAGGACTCCGCGGCAGCCGGCAGCGACCGCCAGGATGATGCCAACGATGACGAGCTCCACGACCCCCCTGAGCTTCGAGTCAATGACGTCCTGGACATGGGCATCGACCTGCTACAGTGCCCGACGTTAAAGGCTTCCTGCGACCCCAGGCAGGTATCCTGCCTCGGAAAACACATGCCCCGTGCCGACTTGCGGCTTCTCGTTCGACAAGCGCACACAGCACCCAGCATCGCACATTTTTTCCTGTGTCCACCGCCTCATCGCTCAGGAGCTCTAGGAGAGCCACGCCGATCTCGAACACGCTCGGCTGTGCCCCTGGGACAGCTGCACGTTGCAGTTTGGCGACGCTCCCGAGGCGTCGCACCACCTGTTGAACACGCACCTCCATGACTGGCACCGAGACTCGGGGACGCGTTGTGGGATCCGGCGGGCGGACGGGTATGTGTGCAATGAGAACTGAGTCTCTCGGTACTGAATCACTACTGACGTGACAGGTTTGAGTCGAAGGACAAGTTCGTTGGCCACGTAGAGGAGGAGCATGGCTATATGGCTATGCACAAGCGTGTGGAGGTACCGATGCCTTCTGTCGGTTACTGCGAGCTCTGCCACGACTGGTAAGTCGAGATGACCGTTGCTTTGACCAAGCTTACACACACAGGCTTGTCGGGCGCAAAGCGATGCGTCGTCACTATGAAACCCACCTTGCCCGCATCGACGAGCTCTCAGTCGCATTAGAGCGGTACGGCACCAAGGACAATTTCTTCGGCTATCTCTGTCCGTTCTGCCTGTACGACGGAAGTTTGGATCCGGCGTCTCGAATGCACTTTCGGCGGCCCGACAGGCTCGCTGTCCACGCCGCCGATCAACACCTTCGACCGCTTCAAAGTCGGCCGCATCAGCTTCTGCTGCCGACGACAGTGCTCGCTGCGACAAATGCTATGACACAGCCCAAGAGGCAGCCAGCCGTCAAGCACACTACTAACAAGCAATGTCATTGTTGAAAGACTCAATCATGAGGCGCATTCGGTCGTGAGGCATTTATCTTAGACCACTTATGCGGCAGAAGATCGACAGAGACGGGTAGCCAACACAGTTCCTGCCCCGGTCTCCATCTCATTGCGTTGCTACCGTAGTCACCAACAGTCACCAACATAATCACCTCGATGTAGAAGTAGAATAGCACCAAGTGACTGATGATGGCGATCAGCGTAAGCACCGTTACGTCCATCGCGCCCGCAGATAGAATGCAAGCAATTTGGCCCCCTAGTCAGAGCACAGTTCAGATAAGCTCATAGACTCCGGCCGAATTGTGCCGCACAAGCCCGGAGTCGAGCGTTGACGACCTTCCCTCCGTGCTGGTACCGCTTCTCTCCGCCTGCCGGGCGACAGACCCAAAGCCGTGGCTTCCCGCGTCTCTCTAGCTTTGTGGCTAGCCGCAGAGGCGCGGGAGAGTGCCGTCTCGGCGTCATCAGAGTCGACTCTGTTGATTAGTGTCTCCCGACGTCAAGACGCTCTGCATGTCAAAGTCATCTGTCGTCAGTATCCTCAGCTAGGTACGGCCCGGAGTCGTCTCGCGATGGCAAAATCGCGTTTGATGCCGAAAACATGTCGTGCGATTCCTCTTTGTTGTTTTCCTTCCAGTGATCTTTGTCATCTTAATGCATTTTTCCCATCTACACCTTTTCGGTCGTCTAGTGGGCGTGGTGCTTGTGGTGCTTAAGGTGCATTTGGTAGTCGATCGTGTAGCCAATGAGGAACAGCTGTGCGTTGTCAGCGAAGCGAAGCGAGAGGAAGAGGAGGAAGAAGAAGAGGAAGACTTACACCGAGGATGGTAGCAAGGATGGGCTTGCTGTGGGGTGATTAGCTAAGGTATGACGATCGGGTTCGTTGATCTCGCAGACCAGACGCTTCTATGCAGCTCGCGCACGCCCGTTCTGTTCTCCGATGCAAAGTCCGAGTCCATTCCGAGCGTTTGGTCGCTGCCGACAACGGTTCGGAAGGTTGGGACTAGCCGAGCGCGCGCCGAGCTGTGCCACATCCGTCCGCGATTCAACAAACACCACTTCCAACGTACCCAGAGGCGTTGGGGCCCTCGAAGTAGCGGCCGCGGATGCCGGTAGGGGCCTTGCCGGGGCCCTTGGGGAGCTTGGAGTAGAACTCGACGACCTGCTGGGTGCGAGCAGAGGTGCCGCCCGACGACTGCAAAGTTAGCGCCATGGTTTCTTCAATTTCGGTCGGTCCGGTGGTGTTCGAGCCGGGATACGCACGACAGCCGAAGGGGTGGCGATCTTGGGGGGGATGAGGCCCTTGAGAGCGTTGCGACGAACGGCGGAGGCGAACATTTTGGGAGAGAGGTTAGGTGAGGGGGTGAAGGAGATGAGAGAGGTGACCTCAACGACTAGTGAGCCAGCGTGCAGTGCAGGGAGCAGGAGCAGGCAACGCAGCGACGCAGCGACCCGCTCCGCGCAGAGTGAGCCTCCGCCCAGCCAGCCAGCCAGCGCGGGCGGAGCGGGCGATCTTGTCACCCGATAACGCCGTCCTGTGTGGCATGGGCCTTAGTCCGGGCCACGTGGCTAGCAGGTCACGTGAATGGCCTCGGAAAATGTAGGGGTTATTTGGCACGCCCAAATATGCTTTAAGGGGAGTGACCTCGCGAGTACCTTGCGGCATGCGGCTCAGCGGGCTCAGCGGTCCAGCGGCCTCCGCGAGCGTGCAATAGCAAGCGAGTGATAGTAACGGAGTCAGGAACGAATCGTCGGGTGCAATAGACGGCCGACTTTTCTGTGCTATCTCAAAAATCTAGGTCCTCCCCCCTTGGCCCCATCCGATCCTTTTGTGACTCCTTCTCTTCAAGCGACGCAGGAAGACTTGATAAGCTGGCATTAAAGCCCTCTCCCTCGACCCCTTTGTTGTCTCGACCTACATTCTTGTTGACCATCGAAAATGTCTCCCCCCGGTGACTTCAAGCGCGAGAGCGGCACTGCCCGTATCCTTGGTTCCGGCACCTCGGGTAAGTGTTTTCGTCCGACTGATCGAAAGCCAGAAGGAGGAAGCTACAACGTCCATCGCGAACAGCAGCAGTAGCAGCGGCGCGTTGTCTCACGTTCTCAGCTCGTCCGGCTCTGTTGATCAGAGCTGCTGCAATCACGCGCATGCAATTGATACTGATGCCGCAGGTATCGCCGAGCTTATCGTCTTCCACCCCGTCGACACCGTCGCGAAGCGTCTGATGTCCAACCGCGGTCACGTCTCGCTCGGCACCCTCAACCAGATCATCTTCAAGAATGCCGCCAACGCGCCCGTTCTGTCCAAGTTCATGTCCCTCTTCCCTGGACTTGGCTACGCTGCTGGTTACAAGGTTGCTCAGCGTGTCTACAAGTTCGGTGGCCAGCCGTACTTCCGTGACCTGATCGACAAGGGAGCTGGTGACTGGTTCCGCGACACCTTCGGCAAGAAGACCGGTAGCATGCTCATGCAGGCTTCCGCCGGTTCGTGAGTAGTTTGAGGCGCAGTCTTGGTCGCCGTAATGCCCAATCGGGCGATTGGCGCAGCTTATCGGAGCGGCGATAACTAACGGCGCAGGCTTACCGGTATCGGTGAGGTCGTCCTTCTCCCCCTTGACGTCCTCAAGATCAAGATGCAGACCAACCCCGAGGCCATCAAGGGTCGTGGCCTCTTCAAGCTCATCACTGAGGAGGGTCTCGGATCTCTCTACCGCGGATGGGGCTGGACCATGGCCCGTAACGCTCCCGGATCGTTCGCTGTATGTTATCCGATGATTTGTGGCGTATTCGTAATCAGCAAGCTGACCTGTGCAGCTCTTCGGAGGATCTGCTGCTACCAAGGAGTGGCTCTTCCACCTCAACGACTACTCTCAGGCTACCTGGACCCAGAGTAAGTATCCTGCGTGCCTGCTGATCAGATGGAATGACATATGCTGATCGGCCTCCCAGACTTTGTCGCCTCCATTGCCGGTGCCGTCTCGTCGATCACTGTTGCCGCTCCCCTCGATGTCGTCAAGACCCGTATCCAGAACGCCAACTTCGGCCAGAACGTCTCTGGTCTCACCGTCATCAAGGACATGATTCGCTCGGAGGGACCAGGTGCCTTCTTCAAGGGTCTTACTCCCAAGGTGAGTTTTATCGAAAGTACATGACATCGCCATCACTGCCCTAGTCTGTCGCCCAAGCACATCTTTGAGCAGATCAAATGAGCGTGTCGCATCGGGTGGCTGCAGGGTGTGGAGACCCCTTGATCTTTAACTATGCTCCGCAGACCTATCGGGGCGCCAGTATGCTGCGAGCGCACGCGAGTCTGTGTCTGGGCGCATTAAATGCGCGTACAGATACGGAGAATGATGGGAGCGATCGGTGACTGGCTGTCATGACATTTCCCTTCGGCTAAAGCAAGCCAATCACGGTATAATCGCTGACTTGTTCCCCAGATCCTGGTCGTCGGCCCCAAGCTCGTCTTCTCGTACACGCTTGCCCAGTCGCTGATCCCCTTCTTCGGCAAGTACGTCTAAGCCTTACGGTTGACTTGCTGCTCAATGTTGAGCATCTTAAAAGCTGGGCGAAGGACGCCTTCTTTCGGTATGGGAGGCAGATATCCCCTCCGCTCTGTACTATATATAGACACCGCTCGATTTCTTATGCATTGCAAACTAGCCTCACACCTTCGCTAGAGCAGAATCAGCTCTCTAAGCCACAATGCAGCCATGGTCTCGAAATTGTAGACGTTCTTGGCGCACCTCAAACAACAACACCTGCATGCGCCATGGTGAGCCTTATCCGGGTGCAGAGCCTGGCAGTAGTAGGCGAGCGTCATCGAGAGGACGAATGAAATGCTCCGGCCGGTTTCGGTTTTAGTCCCACTTAGGCGAGCCGGGGCAAGTACCCGGTGCCGGGACAAGCGCGCCAGACGCGAGGGCTCCGGGGCACACGGCCCACGGTGGTGGAGGGCATGATCCTGCAGCTGGGAGGGGAGCCCGGAACTGTCACAGACGAGGGAAAGAGGAGCAAATGGGATACAGTGCCGCAGCTTATAGATGCAGCACACCGAGACCGTTGTCGAAAAAGGACAGACAACTTAAAGGTCAGAGCGTACTCATCGTCTCACTCTCCGTGTCCGTCGATCTCATTCCCCTCCGCCTCCGCCTCTGCCTCTGGTCGCCCCACCCACCAACAGACAAGCCGCTACCAATCGCATTGTCCCTGACTACCCCCATCTGAAATCGTACGAGGCGCCTAACCCCCCCATCGACTACCTTTCCAGATGTTTGCCAACCGTCTTGCTTCTTCCACCCGCACCCTTCCCAAACTCGCCAGGAGCATGGTGAGTGAAAATGCTGAAAGCAGCCGGCAGCGAGCAACGGGCAACGGGCAACGGGCGATGAACGCTGGCGACGAAAACGACGTCGGAAGCGCGTCAGCGGACAATGCCCACCGCTCGCTATCTCGCTCTCGCCCGGCTGCGGTGTGACACGTCGGAATTTCGTGCTGCTGACACACCTTCCAGTCCACCGCCAACCCCGGAAACCCCGTCTACATTGTCGGTGCCAAGCGCACTCCCATCGGCTCCAAGGATGGCGCTCTGAAGCCCGTCTCCGCGACCGACCTCGGTGCTACCGCCGTCAAGGCTGCTCTCGCCGAGTCCAAGGTCCCCGCCGAGAAGGTCGAGGAGATCTACATGGGCCACGTCGTCCAGGCCGGTACCGGCCAGTCGCCTGCTCGCCAGGTCGGTATCGCTGCCGGTCTCCCCGAGGCCTGTGACGCCACAACCATCAACAAGGTCTGTGCTTCCGGCCTGAAGGCGATCACCATGGCCTCGCAGGCTATCCAGCTCGGCCAGCGCAACGTCATG
Source organism: Trichosporon sp. DN520 (assembly GCA_030347605.1). Taxonomy (NCBI): domain Eukaryota; kingdom Fungi; phylum Basidiomycota; class Tremellomycetes; order Trichosporonales; family Trichosporonaceae; genus Trichosporon; species Trichosporon sp. DN520. The sequence goes on along the minus strand of JASJUY010000032.1, from coordinate 51,252 downwards.
GTTGCCGGTGGTATGGAGTCGATGTCGAACGCCCCCTTCCTTGTCCCGCGCACTCTCCCCGGCTTCGGTCACTTCGAGGGCAAGGACTCGCTCGTTGTTGACGGACTCTTCGACGTCTACAACAAGTTCCCCATGGGCAACTGCGCCGAGCACACCGCCAAGGAGCTCGGCATCACCCGTGAGATGCAGGACGACCAGTGCCTGAGCTCGTACGAGCGCGCTCAGGAGGCCTGGGAGAAGGGTCTCTTCAAGGACGAGGTCACCCCCGTCACGATCAAGACCCGCAAGGGCGAGGTTGTCGTCGACAAGGACGAGGACTTCACCAAGCTCCTCAAGGACAAGTTCCGTGGCATCCGCCCCGTCTTCCAGAAGGACGGCACTGTCACCCCCGCCAACGCCTCGACCATCAACGACGGTGCCGCCGCCGTCATCCTCGCCTCTGGCGAGACTGTCGAGAAGGACGGCCTCAAGCCCCTCGCCAAGATCCTCGGCTACGCTGACGCCGCCGCTGCCCCCATCGACTTCCCCACCGCCCCCACCCTCGCCGTCCCCATCGCCCTCAAGAACGCCGGCGTCTCCAAGGAGGACATCGCCCTCTGGGAGTTCAACGAGGCCTTCTCCGTCGTCGCCGTTGCCGCCGAGAAGGTCCTCGGCCTCGACCGCTCCAAGGTCAACGTCCGCGGTGGTGCCGTCGCCCTCGGCCACCCCATCGGATGCTCCGGCACCCGTATCGTCGTCACCCTCATCCACGCCCTCAAGCCCGGAGAGAAGGGTGTCGCCGCCATCTGCAACGGTGGTGGTGCCGCTACCGCTATGGTCATTGAGCGTCTCTAAGCGCACAGCAGAGCGAGCGCTGTGAGTTTCCCACCAGATTCGCAGCCAGCGTCCGGGTTCAGTAGTATAGACATAGGTGTCACTAAAATGTAACAACTGCATATACAGTGCAAGAGGCGAGCAACAGGCAACAGGCAGGTCAACACCTGAGCGCTAATAAGGAGCTCCGACAAGTGAGTGGGCCGTTATGCGTGCAACATCAAGGAGCGAGCGACTGATTCATTTACTACGGAGACTGCTATTTGATCTCTTTTCAGTGGTCGTTTTCGCATTGTTCCATCGAGGGCTGTCACAGACGGCTCATTGTTCTTTCCTTGCTTCTTTCCTTGGGCCCTTCCTACGCCCTTCCTTAATTCTTGGTAATGTTCACTTCGTGTTTGACTCAATGTTCGAATCAAGCGAGCGGCCGGCGTCTAGCCGTGCGGCTGTGGCTGATTTCGCCCCCTATCCTTATCTTCCCGCCGTTGATGCCGGATAAACCAACCCTGCAGACTTCGGTACACCCTCACCCTGGCATTGTCCACCAGGATGCATGCAGACCACATGAAGTGCAGGACAGGAGACTTGAGTGCATAGTAGTGTCCTCAATTGAGGAAAGCAAGCTGGAAGCAAGCAGCGAAGCGGGGCCAAACGGTCCTAAGGCGAGGACACTGCCACCACCCATCATCAGGCTTGTTGTTGCTGCCATCGCCAGGCGGGCCGGAGTCACTGTTGACACCGAGGTCCTGGCCGCCGCTGGGCTCGCTGCCTGCGTCGGCTGCGTTGGCATCGCGAGCAGCGAGCTCCTCGACTTCGACGTCGCGAGACTCGACAGTCTCAGTCGGGTCGCGGCGCCACCACTTCTGCTTCGTGCCCAGGCAGATGTCGCCCGCTTGTTCGTCAATGCCTGTCGTGTTGAAGTTTACTCACAGCAGAATACGCCCTTGTACGAGTTGAAGGTCCAGTGGATGTCCTTGACGCGCCAGTCGTCGCAGGGCTCGCAGGGCGCTACGACGACGCGGTTGTCCCAGGACACTGACGTTAGTTGCCATCTTAGGTGTCCATCCTTTGCCTCAAGCGCAAAGGGGAGGAGATTAGGGAGATAGCTCACCAGCAAGACAGCTGTCGGGAGCTCCGAGAAGCTTGAGGCGGTTGCCGCCGTACCATGTCCAGCGGGGCGCGTAGTCGCAGCCGCACCTGAGGTTAGCGCAAGCTGCTGAGCCGACTCACAGCTCGACTTCGTCACAGATCTCGGTGCCGCGGGCTGTGAGGCAGCAGTCGTAGCCACGAAGACGGATCTTGAAGGAGAAGGGCGGGTGGGGCACGCTCGAGGTGGGGGGAGGAGGAGGCGGAGGAGGTACAGTCGAGGAAGGAGGAGGAGGAGGAGGGCTCGAAGGAGGGGGAGGAGGGGGAGCGCTCGAAGGAGGCGGGGGAGGGGGAGGAGCGCTAGAAGGAGGAGGTGGAGGAGGAGGCTGCGACGAGGGAGGTGGAGGGGGTGCCGACGACGGGGGAGGAGGAGGCGGAGGAATCGATGCCGAAGACGTAGGAGGAGGCTCGTGCCACCAGCCTAGGGCGAGGGGAGCAAGGACCAGAGCAGAGAAGAACTTCATGATGGCTGTAAGTATGACTTGAGTAGATGGGCTTTGGCTGAAAGGAATTGGAAAGTATATACAAGGCGGAGCTAGGCGCTGGAGAGGAAGACATGGATATCACCTCGTTCTTATACCTCTCGAGAGAGGACTTCGTGAGTCGCTGACACGATCACTCAGCGTGCTGCAGGCCTGCAAGACATGTCAGATGCTAGTCGGTGGTGACCTGCAAGGCTCTCCCAAGCATCGAGTGCACCTCCGCGAGAGGCCTCCACAAAAACGCAGTTCAGATCCACGGGACGACAGAGTTCGTCGCTTCTCTTTGACCGCCGACGCTCGTGAGAAGTTCAGACACGGACCGGTCGGTCTATATTGGGCATTGTCAGTCTACATCTGGTAAGGAATTCTTGAGCGTGTAGGTTCCGAGGACGTAAGACATGTCACTGAAGCTCATCAGCTGCTCAAGGATGCAACCTTTCCTCAGCGCGTCAACCCCGATCCGATGTGTCGTCAGGCCAAGGCTGCTGTGCGGGAAGGTCGGATCCGACGCCGGTGCCGTCGGGCTCAGTGCAAGCAGACGACACTGTTCAGGCAGGAGACAGCACTCCGTTCTGATCGGGTGTCCTTACGAGCCGGTCGGCAGTCCCATGATAAACGGGCTTTTTTGGAGGTGTTTACGGCTTGCAGGCCGAGCAAGTCCCGTCCTTGGAATGTTGAGGAGTGCTCTGACGTGGGGTTGCTGGCGAGGGGTCGCCGACATGGGATCACTCTCAGCGTGGATTTCGCGGGTGGAATGTGGACTCTGTTAGGTGGTGTCTCGCAAGGCTGCTCCGATCGGCTATACCCCGGATCTTGGAAGGTCTCCGGAAGCCGGCATTCGAACATTTGCCTGTCGGACGATGGCATCGAAACGTGGCTGGCATCAGTGTCAGTTGCGGAAGGCTCTGTCTGTTAAACGACTGTCACGCCCGAGCCCCGGGGGATCCCGCCGTTCGCCTTCATGTAGATCAATCTGCGGGAGCCGCATCCTTGTGACTGTATCATCGTCTGAACTCCGTGAATGTCATCAGAAGAGCATGTGCAAGGCTGAAGTGCCACTATCAGCTGACAGAAGGATGCTAGAAACAGTCCAAAGTCACTTCGGAAGCTGCTATGGTGCCTCCATCTAGATGAATTTCGATCGAGTCTTCCACTGTTCCTCTGCGCTTAAAGTGTAAAGCAATGGCCTGCCAAAGGTGTGAATGGACAGAGACGCGTTTGCTGGAATGCGCGTTCCGGTGTTGCATGAGTGGAGTACAGCTCGGTTGCTTATGACTGGAAGCTCTCTGCACTATCCTACGCATCTCACCCCGTTCATTGGACGCGTTTGCGAACACTGAGCGGGCTCCCGCATTTGACCTTGTCGCTTTCGCCCCTACTCCTTAACAGCAGCATTACCGCACTTGTCGTGGCTTCCAGACGCTCCGGACGAGCGGGTGCGCACCGGCTCGAAACGAGCAGAGCGCTGCCTCCACGAGAGGAAGAGCACAGGGGGTTCCTGTCCTCCGATAGCGGACAGGCACCAGGTCTGCTGCGCGTTGGCGGCATTCTCATCATGGTCTGGTGAGAAGTCAGCTTGACAGCTCTACGAGTAGATTGCTTTGGGTCTCCTTGGACGTAGGTGGGTTCTTGCATTCGGACCTGGGTCGACTTACTGGTGCAGATGGGTGAGACGTTAGCCATGTCCCAGGTCCACGAAGTCTCGACGGTCTTATCGTTCGTCGGGGTGCAGGCCACCAGAATAGCTTTCTGGTCCTTGATACCCAGGCAACGGTCCCTCTCACCGAACAGCTGCAGCTGGTTGTTGACGTAGCTCCAGCGCTGAGTCGGGCCGTTGCCACACTCTCCATACTCAAGCTCTCCACCGATCTCGGTGCTCTCGTTCTTCGTCTGTACACACCACTTCTCGCCAGAGAGCTGGATGTGAGCGAAGCGGGCAGCCAGGGCCGGAGCAACGAGGGACAATGTGAACAGAAGGCGCATGTTTGGCGAGATCCTGATCACTGAGAAAGCTCGCCGTCGTGTAGGAACACAGTGGTAGTCGGAATGTCGAGTGTGAATACCTTAGTCGTGTGTGCAGTCCGTCACTGAGTGAGAGAGTGCGGTGAATGACATGGGGAAGCGAATACACTGACTACTTCGCCAGCGCTTTATGGGCATCGTTGAAGTGCAACGTGAGTCGATTGAACATCGTGAACCTGAAGCGGGAACGGTGTTGCTTTCTCATCGTCCCGCTCGCGTGGCCGTCGTCAAGCTGATCTGCTCGGTTCCGGGTATGGTCTCTTGGCACGTCCTCCACCGATGTTGGTCATTATTACACATCACTGCGTAAGAGCTACACAGATACAATCAGCACCCCGATCAGGCCCATCAAATTCTGTTCTGCTCGGTCTTTGAGCAGGACTGTCTTGACGTCATGTAGGCTGTTGTGTGTACAAAGCGAGCTGCGAGCTCACCAATATCCTTCACTTGATGTGTAGCGGGTCCGATGTTTCATCTCTCGGTAATCTGCGAAATTCGCCGGTATATCGGTAATTTTTGCGTCATGACGGGCGATGCAGTGTACGCCAACGCCCGGCTCGAGTGTCCTTTCCTCTGCGCTGCAGGCTATAGACGCCCCAGTCCATACTACTTGACACTAAAAAAGTACCGTTACTCTGGGAAAGGATGCCTTGGAAGGACATTGCTAGGGAGCGGTTCTGACGCCCAACCTTGTGACTGAGAGCTGACGCCGCCAATTTCCCGCGTGATAGGAGCAGAGATGACAGCCTCCCATGCTGTGACCAAACTCGTCTTCATCTGCCGCTGTACATAGCGTCAGCTCTGGGCTACACAGCTCGGCTTCTTCCATCTCGGCCGGCCTCCACGCGAGCCTGAAAGATTACTAGCCCATCGTTCTCTCGAAGTGCATCGGCATGCGCACGAGGATGACATAGTTTCTGGCCCCGTCCCGAAATGGCGCTTGTCTCAAGTTTGGCCTCGCAGCATTGTCAACTCCGAAGGGTCTGACCGCTCACGTTGCCCTCCCATGAAGGGTTAACGCTAGGCTCTCCACTTGTCTCGAACAGCTTTTCAGTCTCAGTATAATTAGGTTTGTGAGCTCGAGGGTATACCCGTTCCAAACACGGATCAGGGACAATCCAACGGTATGTTTGACTCACCCTGCCGGAGAGCCCTCATGCTCGAGTGGACGGCCGATGCGACTCTCACTTGCTTGCCGCCTGTATCCTGTCCCGCACCGGGGCTAAAGCCCGCATGAGCGGCCCGCTTTCTCACCATCTCTCGCTCACTGTGCTGTTGTGGGAACACGTGCAAAAGCATCCCACCAGTGTGCTCAATGTGCTAAGCGGTTGTACTGCGTTTACGTCATGGGGAGTCCGAGATATGGAGGTGCCGTAATCGTCATGAACTTTGTTCGGATATTTGTTGTTGACACAAACAAACCGACCTCCCTGTAAGTGAAGTTTCCGTTCTCTCTCCAATGTAAGTGCATGAGTGTGGACACCCATCCAGCGCGATACTGGAGAATATGGAGGGCTCAAGGGCATAGTTAGAAGTGTGGGTGCAATGGACTTGGCAAAAGATCGTACATATGTCACATTTACTGTCTCAAATAGCCGTCTGTCTCTCACGTAGCGTGAGTTTGATTATAATCCTTGATGATAAGGCTGCCTTTTCGTAGTGTAGCCTCCTTTCGCTCAAACGGGGTAGGGGTAGTAAGGGGCTTTGGGGTCGTGGTAGACCGCAGCGGCGGGGTCCTCCCAGGAGATGGGAGTGTGTGAACCAGCCTTAGCCTCCTCATCCTTGAGCTGAATCTGGTAGCCTGAGTAAGGCGCCTTGACGCAGGTGGCACGGACAAGGCGACCGGGGACAGCGCTGCCAGCGATGCACATGTAGGTGCCCTCCTGGGGAGTTGAGCCGGGCTTGTTGTCCTTGTTGAAGGCAAACTCAATGGTTTTGATGTCATCGTCGTTCTCCGTGCAGGACGCAAGGACGAGAGTGTCTTGCCAAGTGACTGTTCATCAGCACGCCAAACATCTTTCCTGCAAAGTAGAATGTCACTCACCGCCAATGCACCTGTCCTCCACGCCGGCCAGGCGGAACTTGTTACCGTCGCGGAACCAGCCCTGCTTCTTCGGAATAGGGCCTTCGCACCTCCAGCTGTACAGGTCAGTAAGAGCTTCAAGGATAAAGCCAGTAGCAAACAACGCTTACCCGTTGATGGGGTTACCAATGTCGGTACAGGCGTGGGCGTTGTCGATACAGAGATCAGTCCCAACAACCCGGAGAGGAGCGGGAGAGTCTCCAGGCTTGGGGCTGTAGGTTTGGGCTGGTGCAGCGGAAGCGGCACCCATGAGAGCAACAGCGGTGATGATGTAGGAAGCGACCATGATGAAGATAGAGTATAGAAACTTGTGGAGCTCTGCGAGGGATGTCAGTTGGAATTGCAAGTTGTTGTTCGTCTCAACTGCCCTTCACTTGGCCAACTTATATATCTTTCAGGCTCTCGGAAAGCGATGCCAGTCCTTCCGACGTCAGCTGTCTCCACAGCTAAAGCCATCTGATCGTCAAGGATACCCAAGAGCGCCCTGTCACGTCGGGAAGGTCGCAAGGCAGCGCAGGGTGGCCTTCCCGGCGTCGCCAAGGACGAGAAGGACGAGCGGACCTGTTGTGGACCAGGGCTGTGCAATGTCGGTCAAAGGAGTGCTTCCCTAGTGCGCGAGCCCATGATGACCATGACTAGTTGTACCGACGTCGCAGGAGGTTCCCGGCGTTGAGCTGACACAGTCGCTCGTTCTCACTATATCCTGGCATACTTCCATGTCGATCGGCAAGGCGGGAAGAAATCAAGGGGAGATACCGAAGACCGCGGCGTCGTAGCTCGCAGCTGATCAGTCCTCTCCCTAGCCTTGGGTTGTTTACAACGTGTAAGTGTATACAGGCCTGGGGAGGGTCGGGGACGGTGGTATCCCGCCCAAAGGCGGCGCTTCACACTATCGCAATGCGTTCTGATACACTGATCCTCGGCAATCTTACCTGGATGCAGCGTAGCTTATTCTGCACAGCTGTAGATATCGGCGTGACATAAGGCCTGGACGATCTTGTGAAACTGAACCCTCGGTCGGATACCCCCGTAGTCTGATACCATGCCCTTGTCCTCTGCTCTCGCTTAACGCTGCTCTGCAGCTGCAGCACAGAATGCACCGAGTGAACGTGCAATGCCGTAAGGCAGCAGCTGCCTGGAAGGCATTGGTCGATTATATCTCGCGGTTCCCTTTGCAGCATATCCGGAATGTTTGTTGCTTGGTTGTCGAGAAGAGCTGGATCAGACGCAAGCGACTCGTAGGCATTGTCTGCATAGTCCCCATAGACTGTGTTAAGTCTAACGTCTGGAACGGGGCATGCTTAACTTTTCCGCTGGGGTCGACGCATGGGCCAGAGTACAGGCCAGCTCCAACGTGAGTGCACTGAATCCGATTTGATGCGGCACATTAACAATCCAGGTCAACGAAACGCCAGGGTGAGAGGGACGGTGGCGGGACAGCTGGTATGAACGGCATCTGCGAACGCAGCGGAGCGGTAATCTGACACGATGGAGGAGCATCTATCTTAGGAGCCGGCGACGTTGCCGATGGTCGTCAAGGACAGCCGAAGATTGTCGGTAGAGGGGGAGATAAGATTATCGGGTCAGTTCCCGTACATAATCTATTACGGCCTCAGGGTGTGCGACCACCATGTACGTACGCTTCTAGGAACATCCCGATCAACCCGTTCCTCCAGGCCGCTTGTCTCTTATCAACCGCTGATGCGAAAGTTCGGATGCGTGAACGCACTCCTAACGTAAACTGACATCAGCGAAGACCGACGCTTACCTTGCTCCGCCAGCCTGGGCGAGCCCGATTGTTGCGAGATCGTTGGGGAGACACAGTGGCACCACGCTAGGGCGCTCGTCGTCGGAGCGAGCCGCGGCAACTCGGTGGATTCTCCACAACCATCAGTCCCGGTCGTCAACTCCCGTCATCCTGACCCACGATTGGAGGTACGCGCTAACTTGAGTGATTTCAGTCTGTCGCAAAGTCACACATACTCGTTTGCTCGACGCTTTGACCGACAACACTTCCTTCGCAAGAGGTGTCGGAACAAAGCGGCACCCGCACGTCCATCCTTCATTCCGCTGTCAAGGCTGCTGGCGTGTAGGTCAGATGATACAGAGGATCGAGCACATCGTAAACACTTCAGGGTCTCGGGCTCTGAGCATTGTTGAAGCTTGTTGAAGCTGGTGTCGTAGGGTGTCGTAATCTGTGCACTGCTCCTTGGTCAGCGTAACATCTAGCTTCTTGTGATACGAGAAGAGTGACGAAGTACACAGCAGAGTTCCAAAGGCTCCTTCAGTCCTCTAGGGTTGTATGAAACCGACTACCGGAGGCAGCCCTGTTCATTGTTGTGGTAGAAATGAACCGCAGCGTGACTGGCGGCCCAAGCACAAGGATGCTCTCGCCCCAAAACTCCTGGCTTATGTCATGTCGCACCCGCACACCAAGTTTGGGAAATACTCTCTTGGTAAGTTTGCGCCATGGGGAGAAAGACTCCCGCTCGGTATGCCTTCACTGGCCACGTCCACGTAGCAGGATGGTCGATCTGTCGCAATCATAAACCAAAGAGCTGAGGAGACTCCGGTAACAAGAGATTGGGCATTTTGAGAGATATCGCAGAAGAGCGAATCTGTAAAGGCAGGGGAGCACGGCAGCTGTATGAAGAACGCGAAACCGGCACGCAGTTGTAAATGAGACAAGTGAGTCCTGACAAGGAGGACAATGCCACCCTCTTAGTCTCACTGTAACACCCACGGACTTCGATCGGGCTCTCCGTGGCGGCAATTGTAGCTGATATGACTCGGTCCAAAGCAAAAACACAATGTTGCCCTTGAACCAGCTCCCGAAGGATTTGGCGGGCAGACGATGTGGTGTGGGACGAGGGCGGATCGAACGCCCGACCTCAAGAACTGCTGAACTTCACTCTCGCGCTCTCCCAACTGAGCTATCATCCCGAACACGTTCGTTGCGATGGCGGTCAGACCAAGACGATTCGCAGATTCTGAGAAATCTGAAAAGACTACGCGCAGTGATATAAATCCTCCATCGGGGTACAACGCTGATCAAGGAGAGCATGCAGGTCTAATATCTATTATCCATGCTAGTATCTATGCTATTGTCCGCAAGCAGTTCAGTCTGCGACGAATCTTCTCGCGCACGAACCAGGCGTGCTCTATGATACCATCACCAGACACCCGCTCCAGCTCCTTGATGACGTTCGATGTTCTCGCGTTGGCAGAGTTGATTTTGGCGAGAACCTCGGCCGCATGTGCGACGTCGACAAGCTCATTGCGGAAGATGTTGGGTGGTTCCTCAACGAAAAGCTCAGATGCGTTCTCATCAGCCTGCAAGAGGGCAAGATCGGCAGCAATGCCTTCTTCATTGAGAGCCGTCGACCACAGCCACTCTTCCCATCGCTCCTTCTCGGCGTTGTCGGTGAGCTGAGCCTCTAGCCATTTCCACCACAGATCCACCGCTTTCTGCTGAACGACTGGACGCCGCAGGCCCAGACCCCGCTGGACGACTGATGCAGCACCCTGCCTGACTTCAAGGTCATCATCTTGGAGTAGAGTCAGGAGAGCTCGCTGCAGAGTACAACGGACGGACGAAGGTGTTCCGTACAAAAGATCCACCATGTTCTCAAGACTGCGGAGCGCCGCCATTCGGCTCGGTTCGGGCTATGGTCAGCCAAGGATGTATAGAAAACTCACTCGATCTTCAGCAGCAGCCTCGCAGATGAGCTCCGCTAGCTTTTGAATCCGCTCGGATGCCAAACCGCTGCTCACTCTACCCATGACAGCCAGAGCTGCTTCCTTGAGAGGCACGCAGCGCGTCTTGTGGTATCTAGTCCAGACGATGTCGGCAATAGCCTCTTGATTCGATTCGAACTCCGGATTAGGCGGAGAGGCAGTCAGGGCCTCATACACAGCAGTGTGAACTGCGTCTCCAACCGGAGCTTGACATAGGCTGATGAGAGCTTTGAGTGTCGCAACTGTGTAGTCTGAATTGTTCAGATGCTCTAGAGCTGTTAAATGAACGTCCTCGGGCATAGATGGATGCAGTAGATCCACGAGGTGTGAAGTCAACAGCGCCTGAGCAGCGCTGGCACAGAGTAAATCGACAGCTGGCTTCTTTGACCTCTTCAGAGATGACAGCGCAATCTCCTTGGTGATCAGAGGCAGTGAAGGCGTTATCGGCTCTACCAAGGAGGCGTACGCGTTGACACAATCCAATGCAGCCGTAACGATTGTTGGGTTGCGCTGCTGCCATAGGGATTCACGCATTCGATCCTCGAGGATACGTCTGTCTTCTTTAGACACACCTTCCCATTGGATGACATCCGTGATGAGGCGCTGGAGGAATTTGAGTCGGCCATGCACTAGGTTGAGGTCCATCGAAGAGTGGGAAATGCGAGTGGCGGTCACCTTGGCCTTCTCCACGGCCTGCTCTGGGCTTATCAGACTGGAGAGCGCTTGACTCGCCACCGTCCTAATCTGTATGTCGGGATTCGACAGGTATGCCTCCACGATGGGACAGAGCTGGGCAGCCTCAGATGCACCGTCATGTGACCATCGGAGAGACCTCAAAATGATGAGGACGGGAAATAAGGGAGAGTGCTCGCCCAGACCGGTAGGGCCTGCGCGACGGTTGCGGACCAGGAAGTCGCTGATCCAAGGTAAGAGCGTGGGGTACTTTGAGGTCCAAGACGCCAGAGTTTGTCGATTCGCCAGCGAAGCCCTAGCTCCGGCTTCATGTTGCGGTCGGGGGTTGTGATTCAATGCACGATGCGAGAGTGTAGAGAAGATGATCAGACCGCCGTTTCGGACATTCCAACTATGAATTGTAAGCCACGAGGACCTGGCAATCGCAGAGCCACTTACTTGGGTGAACCAAACGCCTCCAGTGCCACTGTAACAACCTGCTCGAAGTATCTTTCAAGCCAACGGGAGTGCTTCGCGTCGAGGAGGAGAATCTTGAGACAGTTCAGGGCGTGAACTTTAGCTGAGTCAGGCGATGGTGTATCAAGACGAGCCATCATGATGAGCGCCTCGACTGCGTCTTCCAACAAATCGGCGTCCGCCGAAACCAGAGCCAGAATGGTGTAAGGCAGAGCCGCTGATCTGCGGAGCGTTGAGATGTGACCTTTGCCGATGGTGGCCAACTCAGTCTGCCATCAGCGACGCCCACAGCTCAACTCACCTCCAGCCATTGCTTCACGAGATCTCTCATCTCAGTCCGACGCAGGACTTCCACAACGGAGCCAAAAGCCGGGGCGATCTTCGAGAAAGTGCCTCTGTGACGGACCTCATGCAACCACGTAAGAAAGCGTTGGCCAGCTTGATCGATTTCGTGCCGCGTCCAGACTGTTTGTCCCTTGATCTTCAACGGCGCGATGATTATGGCGGCGAGCAGATCACTGGCTTCCTTAGTTGCTCGCCAGCAGCCGCTCAGCAGTCCGGTGTGATCAAGGTGCTCTCCGTCACCACCATCTCCCAGGACATCGTAGGCTTTAGCAATCTCATGCCCAGCAGTGCTGTCGTCGGCGTCTGGGCCGAGAGAGATAACTTTCGAAGTCAGGTTCCACACCCGTCCAGTCATAGCGTAAAGCTGGTGAAGGGATGGGGACCATCTCGACTGCGCTTCTGGTGGTGCGAGATCAAGCGACTGCACAAGTTCCCTGCGGTCAGCTCAACATGTGAGTCGGACTCACGCGATAGCACTGAGAAGGCCATGCAAGGGGTATTGAGCTATGCCATCCGCGAGATTGGCCTCGCAGTGCTGCAGATGATCCTCCAACAACTGCAGCATGTCCCCCAGAAAGGTGTTTGCGGTCGCATCTCCCTGAGGTTGAACGACTTTGGTGAAGAGAATGCTTAGAGCCGCTCGACCGGCCTCCGCCTGGGTATTCTTCGGATGGTCAATGGACGCCTTGGCCGATGAAAGTAGCGCTGCTGCCGCTGCACTGCCAGGTTCAAAGCCGGGCAGAGGGAAAGGCGACTGGGCAATGCTGAATGTCAGCCTCCTTTCCAATTGCTTCACTACACCTACACGTCTCTGGCGGAAGCTCTCAGTTCTGAGAACTCTGAAGCTTGACAAGCAACGAGAGCCTGCACTCGCTCAGGCGTAAAAACGTAACGCCCTTCCTTCTGAACGCTGAAGACATCAAGGTAACGCCCTAATAGCCTCAGAGCGAAAATTGCACGGACAGCAGGCGTCTCGCGGCATGCCAGCAGTGCAAGAGTGATGTACTCATCCATAAACCAGTTGTGAAAAGCCTGTGCCGCTGACAGTCGCTGGCTCAACATATCCTTCTGCTCCGGTGTCGTCTTTGGCCGATTGATGTCACGGGACACAGCGTTCTGCACTTCCCTCAGTCTTTTGAAGAAGTTGTAAGCTGCAGAAGCGAAGTCCGTTCGACCGCTACGAGTCAGTAGTCTGAGCATCGAGAGAATTTGCTCACCCAGCCTGAGGGAGTCCCTCGTTCCAGTGAAATGCCTCCTTGAGGTAGTCCAGCGTGTCGTCTTCCAGCAGGTCCTTGCTCGCGGATACGAGTTCGAACGCCATGATGCGAAGCCTGTCACTGTCATGATAGAGCGCCTCCTGCAGCTTCTCTTGATCCAGCAACGTGGGCAACACTGATCCGTTCTGAACTCCGAATGCGGCAACCATCAGCCAGGCCGCAAAGCACTCGTCTTCCATTCCGGCACTCGAGTTCTCATCCAACATTCCCAGCAATGTCTCCACAATGTCGGGATACTTGGCAGCAAGTGGGGGCAGCAGATATCGGCTCATGACAACGACCTCCTCGCCGTTGTCTGTCAGCAGCTTCGGCAGAAGAGGACGCAGCATGGCCCTGTCCGCTTCGGCCCCTTGCAATCCTTCCCTCGCCCGTCCCAAAAGTTTTGTAATAACCGTTCCGCGGACACTGCCGACGCCGTCAGAGCTGGTCAGATCCTCCAGGAGTCTGTCCAAGAGGTCCTCGGGCACCAAACTATTAGGCACCACATCGATGAGATAGTTGAGCATCACTAGAGTCGAACGAACGTGGAGGTCCTGACGTAAGGCGCCCGACCACAAGGGAAATAAAATCTTCTCCTGATGCAACGACGTTGCGAGGCGCACGACAGCCGTGATCGCCTCCGCGGATCGTTGAGGATACGGCTTCGTCGTGACGGACAGGCCTCGACTCAACAGCTGGCCTAGTGGTCCATGGGCCTCAAGAGCAGGTCCTAGCTTGCGAATCAGCGCTTCGCAAAGCGGCTCTGGTATTGAAGGCAGCTTCGTTATCTGTCGGCATAGGACAGTGAGAAAGGCCAGTCGGTTCAAAACATCATTTGGGTCTTTGCTCTGGGCACAAACAAAATCGATGGCCTCTGTAAGGGTAGCCCTGATGTCAGCCGGGCACTCGTCAGAAGCTCACCCAGAAGTCAGCTCCTCGGTGCTCTTCTTCACCAGCGCTTTGCGTGCTACCTCGCAGGCAGACGGCTTGCGCTTGTCCATGGCACGTGCTCGCACTCGTAGATACAAAGAGATAGGAGAAGATCGACGGACTGATAACACACCGATCGTCTGAAAAAATGGTCCCGTCCGGTTAATGACATCCAACAACAAGATCTCAATGGAGTTGCCGCTCATTTGCGATACCTCCACTCTCCCTTCGTCTTCCAGCCCTCCAGAAGACCAAGTGGCGAGTGCTACCCTAAACCACATCGGCGGCCACAATCATGTCGGGTAGCACGGAAAGCAATGGTGACTCCGGCGTGGATAGCTTCACTCACGGCATTGCCGTCGAGGTAAGTAGCACGCGGCTGATCAATGCTGACCACGACAGATGTCTCGCTTGATGAATATGGTCACACCGAATGATCTTCTGGCCAAACGAGTCATCGACATCGCAAAGGGCAATCGTACTGGCGAGTCTTTTACAAAAGGTGCGCATGACCCATCCTTTCGGAAGCTCACTGCAGCTATGGCAACATTCGGCAAATTCCCGGAAGACGCGGTGCTCTCACTCCATCAGCGGATATTGGCCCACGACGCTCTGGCTTCCGCTTCGGCTGGCGGCTCTATGTCCGGGATGGATCACGAGGACACGGATGTGCTGGCAGCGGAGCCCAGAAGAAAAGGTGGCCTGCGACCAAGCGGGGCTGCGCCGAAGTTCAAGGCGCCTACGGCTCGGGCAAGTCTTCTTGGACTCGACAAGCTGGCTGCGGAGAAGCGCGCTCAAGCCAGCGAGCCGCCAAGCAAGCGCTTCAAGTTTGAGGAGCCAGAGGAAGGTGCTGGTGGTGTGTTCAAAGGTGAGTTTCGGGGCGTCTTCCGCTCACTGATCCTCAGTGCCATCCATACCTGTGAAGCGCGAGCATACCCGTGTGAAGGCGGAAGAGACACCAAGCCATGGTGGTGGACTGAGTGATCTTGCTCGGCAACGATTGGAGGCCAGGCGTCGAGAGAGGAACAAGCCCCAAACGCAGACATCCGCAGCTGTTCCGAAACGCGAGGAGCGGCGAGGATTCGGTGACTTCCAGGAGAAGCTCAACAAAGGGAGCTGGCAAGATCGTGACCGCGATAGAGGATACGATCGGAGAGACCGCGATCGAGGGTACGATCGGGACAGGGGCGACCGGCGAGGTGATCGAGACTACGATCGCAGCGGTAGCGGGAGCTGGGACAACGACTCTGAATCTCGATCGGACCGGCGATACGATGGAGGCAGCATTCGCGTACCGAATCGTCGTTGGGACGATACTCCCGGTGGGAGACGTGGACTCGACGGCCCCGGTTCGGCCGGGCGCTCTCGCGGCTGGGACGAGACTCCTAGCAGGAGCCGGGAGGATTCGCCGGAGTTCAAGGTTGACGCCAAGGAGTGGGAGGAGGAGCAGATACGCCTCGACCGTGATTGGTATAACTTCGATGACGAGGGTGCAGTGGCTGGTGACGAGGAAAACAATCCCTTCGCTCAGTGGAGCAATCTTGAGCAAGGCAAGGAGGCAGAAATGGAGCAGAAGGTTGCCAAGCGACAGACTGCCCGTCAGGCTCAATATGTGAGTACCCCTGCCGTTCGCCTGTTGACTGACATCAGAATGCCGATACGGATAAATGGGAGGCCAACCGAATGCTCACATCTGGTGTCATGAAAGCTGGAGATGTGGACGAAGACTTTGAGGACGACCCGGAGTCTAAAGTGCATGTCTTGGTGCATGACCTCAAGCCCCCTTTCCTTGATGGCCGTACTGCATACACTAAACAACTTGAACCCGTTACGCCTGTCAAAGACGTGACCAGCGACATGGCGCAGTTCGCGCGTAAAGGGAGCGCGCTGGTTCGGGAACGACGAGACCGCAAGGAGCGAGAACGGGCCGCCGCCAAAGCGGCTTCGATGGCCGGCACTACACTCGGCAACCTGATGGGCGTCAAGGATGAGCCCGACCTTGGAGAGGAAGGACGCGAGGTCGACGAGAACAACTACAAGGCTGGATCACAATTTGCCACCCATTTGCAGAAAAATGAGGGTGTTTCTGACTTCGCCCGTACGAGGACGTTGAAGCAGCAGCGAGAGTACCTTCCAGCTTTCGCTGTTCGCGAGGAGCTGATGAGGACTATTCGCGACAATCAAGGTGAGTGAGGTCCCATGACTGCTGACTGACAAGCCAGTGATTGTGGTTATCGGAGAGACCGGCTCGGGAAAGACCACCCAGCTCGGTCAATTCCTGTACGAAGATGGGTACTGCGCCAATGGCATCATTGGCTGCACTCAGCCTCGTCGTGTAGCCGCCATGTCTGTGGCGAAGCGTGTCAGTGAAGAGGTGGGGTGCGAGCTTGGTGGAACGGTCGGATACTCGATCCGTTTCGAGGATTGCTCAAGCAAGGACACGAAGATTAAATGTGAGCTCATCCGCCCCGATACATCGCGCTGACTCCAGTCATGACAGATGGTATCCTGCTGCGAGAGTCTTTGAACGATGCCGACCTCGACAAGTACTCCGTCCTGATTTTGGACGAGGCCCACGAGCGCTCCCTGTCGACCGATATTCTCATGGGCTTGCTTCGAAAAATCCTCATGCGTCGCCGGGATCTGAAGCTGATCGTCACCTCTGCGACTATGAACGCCGACAAGTTCTCAAAGTTCTTCGGAAACGCCGCTCAGTTCACTATTCCCGGCCGTACCTTCCCTGTCGAAATCTACCACTCCAAGTCGCCATGCGAGGACTACGTGGATGCGGCCATCAAGCAAGTGCTTCAGATCCACCTCACACACCCGAAAGGTGACATTCTCGTCTTCATGACAGGTCAAGAAGACATCGAGACGACATGCGCTGTGGTGGAGGAGCGATTGGAGACGCTAGACGACCCGCCACCGCTCGCGGTCCTGCCGATCTATTCCCAAATGCCGGCAGATCTTCAGGCAAAGATCTTCGAGCCAACACCTGACGGCCGACGAAAGGCGATCGTTGCCACAAATATCGCCGAGACGTCGCTTACTGTCGACGGTATCCTCTACGTTGTGGACGGCGGCTTCTCCAAGGTCAAGATTTACAATCCAAAGGTCGGAATGGATGCGCTGCAGATCACGCCAATCTCGCAGGCCAACGCTGGCCAGCGAGCGGGTCGTGCAGGGCGTACTGGTCCCGGTTACTGCTACCGCATGTACACCGAGATTGCGTATTTGAACGAGTTGCTGCCGAATAACATTCCCGAGATCCAGCGAACAAACCTGGCGAACACCGTCCTGCAGCTGAAGACGCTTGGAGTGAAGAATCTCTTGGAGTTCGACTTCATGGATCCCCCACCACAGGAGAACATTCTAAACTCAATGTTCCAGCTCTGGGTGCTGGGTGCGCTTGACAATGTCGGAGATTTGACGGAAGAAGGGCGAATAATGAGCGACTTCCCGATGGAGCCGAGTCTGGCGAAGATGCTGATCGTCGCAACGAAGCACAACTGCAGTGCCGAGATGCTGACGATCGTGTCGATGCTCTCGGTTCCCAGCGTCTTCTACCGGCCACCGCAACGCGCAGAGGAGAGTGACGCCGCACGCGAGAAGTTCTTCGTACCAGAGTCAGACCACCTCACGCTTCTCCATGTCTACACGCAGTGGAAGAATAACGGCTTCAAGGATCAGTGGTGCATGAAGCACTTCCTGCATCCGAAGATTCTGCGCAAAGCGCGCGAGGTCCGCGGACAGCTCGAGGACATCATGAAGACGCAGAAGCTGCCAATTGTGTCCTGTGGAACCGACTGGGACATCGTTCGGTAAGTGATCATGCCATTGAGCTTGACTGACATCAGAAAATGCATTGCAGCCGGATACTTCCACCAAGCGGCCCGCGTGAAGAATCTGGGCGAGTACGTCAACATTCGTACTGGCCTGCCCTGTGTGCTGCATCCGACGTCGGCGCTCTATGGCCTCGGATACATGCCTGACTATGTCGTCTATCATGAGTGTAAGTTTTCTCTCCTCGTCGCAGCGTGATTGGTCCTTTCCAGTGCTGACTACTCGCAGTGGTTCTCACATCGAAGCAGTACATGATGTGCGTGACATCAGTGGACCCGTACTGGCTGGCGGAGCTTGGTGGAGTGTTCTTCTCGATTCGTGAGCGCAACTTCGATGGGTTGGCGCGTGCGAGAGCGCAGAAGGAGTTCTCCCGCAAGACAGAGATGGAGGCAGAGATGGCGCGGCAACGTGACGAGCGTGAGCGAGCACAGGCAGCCAAGATCGCCGAGGCCGCTCGCACGCCCCGCATTGGCGGCATTGGCACGCCAGCGCGTACTGCCTCCACGCCGCGAAGGGCCGGTATCGGCGCCGGGTCGCGCACGAGCGCTACGCCGCGCCGTCGTGGTGGCATTTAAGCTGATGCTCCGCGTGTAATTCAGTGCACTTGCTTCTCCACCGCTTGCACCAGTAGAGGTGTCAAACAACAAATGCATTATTACAACATCATGATGTCACAGCGTGCCAATGTATCCTCGAGCTACAGCGCTTGGATCTTCCGCGTACTCCCGAGCTGCCATAGTATACGTCCGGCTTGCCTGCGGCCATGGCCAGTGGTCCTCGTCCAGTGGTCGGCGCCATGCGAAGTCGCCATGGGGAAAGTCTGCAAAGCTATTCCAGTGTGCGGGCCTGGGAGTGTCAGCGGGTGCAGGACAGAGAGCCGCGACTCATGCTAAAGCAAGTCCGCGATCAGCCAAGCACGGCACTCTGATGGTGTAACTCGTAGTGGCAGACTCACGGCCCAGTTTCTCTACGACACAAGATCCTCCTCACACCGTTCCACACCCTTCGGATCAAACCATCACCCTTCGGCTGTGCAGCCACTGCTTTAGCCTCCTGTTTCTCTCTCGCCGTCTTCTCCTTCGCCTCCTTCTTCTCCCTCGCCAACTTCTCCTTAGCCTTCTTATTCTCCTCCGCAGTCCTATTCTTAGCCTCCACCTTCTCCCTCGCCGCCTTCTCCTTAGCCTCCTTCTGCTTCTTCGCAGCCTCCTCCTTCGCCTCCTGTGCCAGTTTCTTCTCCCTCTCCTTCTTCTCCTTCGCCACGAGTGCAAGCCACTCCTTCTCCTCCTTCTGTTGCCTCTTCAGCGTCACTGCGATCAACTTCTGAGCCTCGCGCTCACGCGCAGCAGCTCTTTTCTCAGCATCAGCGGCCCGTTTCTTCCAAACCTTTGCCGCTGCAGCTGCAGCAGCTTCAGCAGCCTCCTTCTCTGCCGCGACGTGCTTCTCCCACTCCTCACGCGACTGCTCCAGCGCCAAAGCGTAGGATTGCCAGTGATGCATGTCGCCCGTGCCGGTCTGGGCTTCGGCGTTTTTCGTACCCTTTGGCGGTCCACTGGGCCCAGCGCTCTTCACGGTGTTCGCACTCTTCACGGACTTTGCAGACTTGACGGACTTTGCAAACGTCGCGGTCTTGATGGACTTCACGGAGTCCGCCAGCTTCTTGAGCGGCCCTGGCTTGACTGGCTGAGCAGCCTTCTTGGGCGGTCCTGGCTTCGGCTTCGCAGGCCGGTCCGGTTTGTTCGACTCCCCGCGTTTTGGGGGCTGTGTAGGTGTGGCAGTCTTTGTGACCTTCTCCGGCTTCGCGGACTTTGCAGACTTCAGAGACTTCGCAGGCTCTGCGGACGTCCCGGGCTTGATACCGGTCTCGGGTCTCCCCGCGTCCTCTGACTTGGCTGGCTTTGCTGGTTTGGCAGGCGCTGTAGGCTTCGCAGACGTCGCAGGTTTCGCGGGCTTCGAAGTCTTCACAGGCTTCGGAGTTGTTGGGGTTTCTGTGGACTTTGTCGGCTTCTCCACCTTCGCCGGCTCTTGAGGCTTCACTTGTGTCGTGGACTTTGCAGATGCCTTTGCCTCCGCGGGCGCCTCTGCCTTTGCGGACTGCTCGAACTTTGCGGCCTTCGAAGGTGGCTTTGCCTTCGCCGGCTCAGTCCTTGTAGGCTTTTGGGGTCCCGGCGGCTTCGAAGGCTTCGATGACAGGGGAGGTTTCGAAGGCAGCGAGGCTTCCGATGAACCTGCGGACTTCTTCGACGGCGCAGTCTTCGCACTACCGGGCTTCCGCTCAGCCTGGAAGTCAGCGAAGGCAAGCCACCCATTTCGCTCGGGGGAAGACTCACTCTTCCTGGTGTCGCTCGAGCGGCCTGAGCAGCGTAAACCGCCTCAAAGTACGCCTCCCAATCCGTCTCTCCCGGCTCCTCTGGAGGTGGTCTGCCGAGTTTCTTGTGATACGCCTCAATCTGCTTCCTCTGTCGTTCTGCGCCGGCTTTGAACTTGTTTGCAAACTCTGCCTTCTCCTTCTCGGTCAGATCGGGATGACCGGGACACTTGGGGCACGTCCTTGTGTGCTCGTGCGGTAGGTGAAATGGATACTTTGGCGGGGAGAGTGTAGATTTGATGCACGGGTGTAGATGTGAAGAGGCGGGGACGCCACCGGGTCTGAGGTTTGTTAGTCGTACTGATAAGCGACCGAGGCTGGACGGACAGTGCGCGGGTCATTTGGTGTTGCCGTGCGCCCTTGCCTTTCGGGATCGACGTGAGGGCGATCTGGGCGATCTGGGTAGAAGATCTCGGGCTGCACAGATGGCGGACAGGCGGGGCCTGGGTGAGCTGAAGATTAGTGTAGTTGAGCGGAAGGCTCGACCGGACGACGACAGGGAGACGGTCGAGACGCTGCCTAGATGTATCTGAGCGGTCAGCATTGCAGTGTCAGCGAACATGAGCTGAACGGCGAGGACGAAGATCCTCTTCGGCGTCATTAAGGCTAGCATGCACCACCGGCGCCACACAAGGAGGCGGATCTGAGTCGACTGGCTTCTTTTCTTCTGTGTGCACGATGCGAAGGTGACGCACCAGTTCCACACTGCAACGACCACGCATTCTCTGCCGTCGGCATGTGCCACTTGCATGGCCATGTACGGAGCTGCATGTTAGCGTCTCACTGCCGTCGTTACAATTGCTTCTCCCCTTCAACCTTAGCTTGTCCACAACCTGCGTAGTAGTAGCACATGTCACATAGCCGTGTACACTGAATGAATATCTATTAGTTGGCGGCGCCGACAGCAGGGGGCATGCCCGAGTCGACCTTGGACTCCTTCCTGTTATCCCGGTTGAACTTGCCACCACGTCCGCGGCCACCCCTGCCGCCGAACTTGCCACCGCGTCCTCCACGTCCACCACGGCCTCCGTGGCCGCGGAACTTGTCCGCGCGAGCCTTCTCCTGCGCAGTCTTGGCGGCGCGGGAGGCCTGGAAGTTGGCGCGCCTCGTCCAGAATCCACGCTGCTCCTCCTCGGACGCGCGCTCGAAGGTGACCGGCTTGTCACCGTAGGTGATGCCGGCAGCGTTGAGCTTCTCAACCTCCTCGTCCGAGATGGCGCTGTTGTCGCCCTTGGCGATGATGCCGGAGGTGGCGCCGGGAGGGAAGTTCATGAACGGTTGTTCGAGGACAGCGGCGGCAATGACAGCCTCCTTGAGCTTGGTCCAGTCAGCGCCCTCGCCGGGGGCAAGGAACTTGATGCAAGCGCCCTCGGGGAACTTGAGCTGCTCGGGGTTGGCAAGAGTGCCCTTCTCCGTGTCGACGTCGAGGGTGGTGCCGAGGAACTCGATCGTGACGGGCTCGTTCTTCTTCTGCTGCTTGCCCTTGCCGCCCTCCTCGTCGTCCTCACGCGAGCGCTTCCTGTTCTCCATCGAGGGAGCCTCGCCGACAATCTCAACACCAGAGGGGATCTTGGCAAGCGAAGGGGGAAGACCCTTCTTCGCACGCTCCATCTCGCGGAAAGCATTGAACTTGGCAGGCTTGTTCCTGTCCTGTCGTCCGTGAGAGATCTCGCTCTCGGGGATGCCCTTCTCCTTGGCCTTCATCTTAACGTAGGCATCCTTCGACATCTTCTGCATGTCCTCCTCGCCGAACTTGGGGATCGACTCGAGCTCGAGGAACTTGTCGGCGTCCGACTGGTACGCGAACTCGGCAAAGACCGAACCCTAAGATACGTTAGCGCCCGCACAACGGAATGGACAATGGGCTCGATTTCAACTCACCTTGAAGGCGCCCTTGCCCTTGCCCTTGGGTCCCTGGCCCTCGAGGTCACCGCGACGCTTCCTCACAGCGTTGACCTTTCCGAACTGCTTGAAGTACTCCTCGATCTTCTCCTGGGTGTTCTCCTCCTTGTCACCCTCGCCGAAGCCCTTGACGTAGACGGAACGGTTCCAGATGGTCGAGTTGGGCTCAAGGGGGCGCTTGCGGCGAACGTTGACGCCGTCCTCGCTGACGGCGAGAAGGGGGTCGTCACCCTCCGAAGCAATGACCTGGCGGAGGCCCTGGGCAACACCAGCAACACCGATGGGGGCATACTCGCGCATGCGCTTGAAGGTGAGGATGGTCTTGATGGGGACCCATCCCTCAGGGTTGCACTGAGTGAGGGAGAAGAAGAACTTGTCCTGGGGAAGGTTCGAGTCGGAGAAGTAGAAGGCGACTAAGGCTGGTTAGCACGCGCGCGCGGCCAAAGTCAACAACAAAAATGCAACTCACCCTGGGCGGCAGACTTCTCGAGGGCAGCCTGGACCTCCTCGGGGGTCTTGCCCTCGACGACGGGAAGGGTCTCCGTCTTGGACTCCTCAACGACGGGCTGAGCCTCAGTGACCTCGACAGCCTCGACGACCTGCTGGTTCTCTTCGGTGGACATGGTGTGTGTGGAGGTGAGGGTGGACTAGTGTGACACGAGGAAGAAAGAGTAGTGACCGGTTTACAAGGTCTTTTAGGGTTGCGTTCTTGGAGGAAGCTCGGAGTAAGAGTTTACGACAGCTCTGGAGAGGGAGGAGGTCGCGCGAGTCGAGCGAGGATGAGAGAATAGGCAAGGAGAGGGAGTTGAAGGGGGGGTGAAGGGCGTGCTTGGGCGGAATCTGAGGACAAGCTATTCGCGGCTGGTGAACTTTTGCGTGAGGCAGGGTCTATGCTACCACGTGGTCAGCGGCAGTACGGTGGCAAAAATTGCTCGACCGACGACCTGATCGAGGAGGTCAGGTGACATCGACGCTCATGCGGAATAAAAGTAGGAAAATAGATAAGGAAAATACGCTGATCGTCCTGGCTGAAGGAACGCGGTGCGGTGGAGAGAACATTCGCTGAGCGCGACCAGCCATTTGTTTGGCGCCGTCTGAGACCCTGAATATCCTCTTTGACTGAATTAACATAGCGCATGGGTAGCTACCGATTGGGTCATTCGTCTCATAACGGCTCCTCTCCACCAATCCACCACCCACCGCGCTCAGAGATGGCTGTCCCTCCCTCCGCGACCACTACCTGCGCCAGCATTCACTCTCACCCTGGATGACCTCTTGGCTAGCAAGGCTAGTTCTTCACCGCTCCCAGTCGATCCATTCCCCAGTTAATCCAATGCCAGCGATGCAACCTCTTTTCTCTTCTTCTTCTTCCTCCCCCGTTCTTGTCATCGAGCAATCCTCTCTCACCATCGTTGCTGCCGGCCAGCAACGCATCTCTTCTCGTCTCTTGTGAACTACAGCAGGTCTATAGCAGCACACCCGACGACTCGAAGCGCCCGAACGCCTTGACGGCTTCGACCCAAACATGCTCTTCCTCCTCCTTTCAAACCTCCCCCAGGCGCAGGCCGCCGCCCCCACGGCTCGTTGGGGCCACCGTGCCATCTTTGTCGAGGACACCAGCTCCTTGTACATCGTTGGCGGTGCCGTCTCCGACTCGGTCGACCAGTTGACGAACGATGTCTTCGTTCTGCCCGTGAGTGATTTCTTTTCGCGCCAGAGGCGAACTCAAAACCGATCCACGGTAGTACGTAGCTGACCCGATTAAGCTTAACTCGTCCACCCAAGTCTGGTCCAACGGTCCCAATGAGGGCCTGCCCGCACATGCGTTCGCCTCCATGGCGTTGTCGCACGATCGATCGCAGCTCACTGTGGTCGGCGGCGTCACCGCATCGTGCGCCGACGACGACATCACGCACACCCTTGACCTTCCTTCGCAGAGCTGGTCGTCGGCTACGCCTGACGGCTTTGTCCGCCGTCACGGCTCCGCTGCCGCCACGATTGGCAACGGCAGTGCCAAGGGCATGCTTCTTGTCGTAGCAGGTCTCAACGACAAGTATGTCTGCAGCAAGTCTTCCTCTGCCTACACCGCCGCCGACACCATTGCTCTCCCCGCGTCTGAGCATCCCGCCTCGAGCAACAAGCTGGAGTCATCAATCACTGGCGACCACCTTGCCATCTCGGACTTCGCTATGGCTCAGACCAAGGACGACACTGTCTACCTCGCTGGTGGCCAGGCTGCGGATGGCACTCTCGTCGAATTCTCGACCATTGCTGTTTGGAACAAGCAAGGAGGCTGGACCTCCCAGAAGGTCTCTGGCGACATCCCTGCCGGACGCCTGGGTGCTTCCCTGGTGGCGCACCCCTCCCAAGATGTTCTCATCCTTCATGGCGGGTCCATTGAGGATGGCGGCAAGTTCTCCCCCACCAACCTGGTCTCAGTGCTCGACATGAAGACCTGGAAGTGGTCTGCGCCGTCGCATTTGCAGCCTGCCGCCTCCACTGCGCGCTCCTATCACACCTCTGTCATGACTCCTTCTGGCGTCATGATCACCTCATTTGGTATGAGCCTCGATGGTTCGCCAACCGATAGCCAGGCATACCTCGACATGCGCAGCAACAACCAGAAGTCTTGGGGCTGGCAGTCTGACTGGTCGAGCGACTACCTGTCGAGCAACCTGGCTGCCGCCTCTGAGGCGAAGACGCATTCAAAGACGGACAAGGGAACGATTGCAGCTGCTGTTGTTCCAACAGTGATCTGTGTTCTGATCCTTATTCCCCTCCTGGTTCTTTTCATTCGCCGCCACCGCAAGAACCAGCGCAAGCGTCGCCTCGCCTCCCACTACTCCTTCTCCGCACAGGAGGACCGTGGCGACTTCAACAACAACCGCAACCGCTGGGGCTGGGGTCACAGCCGTGCTGATGACGAGGACAGCCACCCGAGCTTCGTCTCCAGCATGCGCGATGTAGTGTACAATGTCTTCCGCCGCGGCAGCAACCACGGCGTGGGTGACGATGGTACTATCAACGAGCCCCAACAAGACATGACCCAGGTTCGCAACCCCCGCGAGCTTACCCAGCACGGCCAGCCGTGGGAGGAGATCGACTTTGGGCTGAACGGCGTTGACGCTCGACGACGCGAGGCCAACTACACCGACCTTCCGGCCCGCGTTACCCGTGGACAGGGAAGCCGTCGTGTTAGCGGCAACGTCATCCCCGACATTTACCCCATGCCCATCGCCTCGACCATGCCCTACGGTCCTGACATTCCTGATTCTGTTCGGGAGTCGATGGAGAACCCCTTTGACGACCCGCAGGAGCTCAACGACGAGCAGGTTGACCAGCGCATTCACACTGCCTCTACCGCTGTTCACGAGACGCCTCAGCTCGTGGACCTGAGCCCTCGCCTTGGCACCCCTAAGAGTGACGGTCAGCAGACTCTTGTTACCCCTGGCTCTGTTGCCGCCGCCCAGGATGCCTCTGAGTGGGCCGCCCTCGAGGCCTCGCTCGTCAACCGCCCCGTGTTCCAGTCGATCTCGCCCACCTCTACTCTCCGTTCGCACGCCCATGAAACTGAGGCTACGCGAGAGGAGCGCAACTCGCCTCGCTCGCAATCGTCGCGCGACAGCTTGGTCAACCCTCCTAGCCTTCCTCCTCTCCAATTCTCGCAGTCTCCTCTGTCGCCCAGCCGCAAGGTCTCTGGTGCCTCTGTTCAGTACCCCACGGTCAGCCAGAGCAATGTGCGCCAGCTTGCTGGCCACGTCCGCCGCGAGTCTCAGGAGAGCGCACACATTGGCACGCTTCCCCGCAACGCCCTCGGTCTCGGACGGCTCCAGCACCGCCGTGACGGCAGCGCGTCGTCTCGTCTGCACATCGCTAACCCTTCGAGCTCGCTCGAGGATGTGCGCAACCCCTAAGGACAATGCTGGTTGCGCAACAAGTCTGCTGGCCGGGCTTTGTACAGGGATCTATATGTAGTACTCTTCAGTGGAACAATGCATACTGTTAATGTGTGATGTTGTGTGTTGCGCTGATGCTCATGGCCTGTACACTTGTCGTGTGACTCGCGATATCTGAACTCCCCGATGCATCGGCAAAGCCGAAATTCCTAAGGACATGTATCTCCGTCCTCCGGACTTGTCAGGGTTTAGCGGCGTCCAGATTCAGGCTGAAATCTTCGGAGTAGGGCGAAGCGGCGGAGGTGCATAACAATCTCCGCCGGATATTGCCAAGCTCCTGAGAGTAACATTTGCGCATGATGCGACTCGATTCCGGCATTGTACACATCGCAAACGCACAGTTATCGTGAACCTAGCGACGGGCTGCAGCTCAGTGACAGAAGTGCAGCAAGACACGACGATCTCGGCGAGTCCCATGGCCGACAGTGACCACTCCGCACCAGTGCCGCGGACATCTGCCAGCCCTCCACCGGGAATTAGCTCCAACGGATTCACAGGAGTGGCGGCCGACTCCGTGGCTGGCGGATCAACAACGATTAACGCAGCGACGGACAACGTCGGAACTACACAAAACATATTGAACGAAGAGAAGCAGCCCTACGACGATGGCAAGGGCTCCGACCGCGACCAGGAGACGGAGGTAGCGTGGCGTGACGAGAAGTCAGACTCGAGCCTCACGAATGATGGACGTCCAGCCGATCGCGGGCTCACCCAAGGCGGAGCGGCACTTGGAAAGGACGCGGACAGCTCGAACAGCGATGGAGAGAGCGGCTTTGTGGCCTTTGGGAGGAAGCTGGGCGAGATGTTCAGCTTCTTCCGGCCAAAGGAGAAGCCAACGGGAGTGAAGTGGCGCAGCGCGAGCTGGTTCATTACTCTCGTCGTGGCTGTCGGAGTAACAATGGACGTTTTGGCTTATGTGAGTATGGCCTTGGTTGAGTGCTCGGGTGTGGTGGTTCAATTGAGTGAGCGCGGGTCCACTTGGGTGTCTCATTCCGCCTACCCGCCGGCGGCTGATCGCACGGCTGAGTGAAAATCGCCGCGGGTCTGGCCGCATTGATAGCCATGTGTCTTGCTCTGGGCGTTGCAGGTGACTGCTGCGTCTGTTCTCCGCCAAGCATGTGCGAGCTCGCGGCTCGTACCTGGGCGAGGAAGGCTTCGAGAAGTGGCATGAACATCAGCTGACAACGCAGGCAATTATCGTCCCCGTGCTCCCGTTCCGCCTGCAAGCTCTGGGCCACACGGGTATCGCAGGCAAGATGACCTGGCTTCTGTTCGCCTACTCTGCCGGAATCTTTGTCTGCACGTTCCCCGTCGCCTTCTTCTTCCACAGGTACCCCTTCCGGCGAGGACCGCTGATTGTCGCTGTAGTGATCATGGAGGGCTCGTTCCTCATGTTCATGCTCGCGAACCCATACTGGTGTATGATCATCAGCCGATTCATCCAGGGCGCATGCTCGTGCGTCGTGTGGAGTGTCGGTCTGGCGCTCATCTGCGAGAACATTCCCGAAGCGCACATGGGCAAGCATCTCGGTCTGGCTGTCTCGGGAATGAGCATCGGCGCTACGATCGCCCCGCCGATCGGCGGTGCGCTTTACAAGCACCTCGGGTGGCATGCGCCCTTCATCTTCTGTATCATCGTGTGCGGCGTTGACCTCGCCGCACGTATCCTCGTTGTGGAGCGTAAGGATCTCCGTCGATGGGGTGTCAAGTTCGATGCTGAGGGGAACATCATCGACTGGGGAGATGGAGACGTCGTCGAGACTAAGACGACCTTCTCGGGCGACACCAAGGTTGCTCCGCCGCTGGCTGGGCAGCCTGCTGAGAACGAGGCGCACGCCAAGACGACCGATCCGGAGGACATCGACGTCATTGCTCCCGGAGGAGCCCTCGAGACTGCCATCGCCGCAGAGCACGAGCAGGAGAACGCCATGCTGCCCGAGAAGCCGAAGGAGCTTGGGCCCATCCAGGTCCTCATCACGCTTGCGAAGGTGCCACGCGGCACTGTCGCCTTCCTGCTCGTGTTTATCTTCGGTCTCGTCATCGGCGCCTACGACGCGACGCTCACGCTTCGCGTGGAGTCGGTTTGGAACAAGGACTCGGACTTTGTCGGTCTCATCTACCTCGCCGCTGCGGCGCCTGCATTCTTCTGCGGCCCGATCTCCGGATACCTCGCCGACAAGCTCGGGCCGGAGGTGGTGCTGATCCCGATCCTCCTCCTCGTCCTGCCGTGGATGCCGCTCATGATCCTCAAGGTCAGCCTACCGGGCTTCATGGTCTTCTTCGCCGTGCTCAACTGCTGCGCAACGATCCTCAACGTCATTGCCAGTATCGAGATGGCTATTGCGTCGAAGTACAAGCAGGGTATCAGCGAGATTCACGAGTTCGCAGCGCTCAACCTCGCCTTCGCGGTCAGCAGTGCCATCGGCGCCGTGGTCGGCGGACAGATCTACGACGCCGCACCTAACGGATGGGACATCGTGTGCTGGATCTGTTTCGCGTGCTTTGCTGTAAGCGCCATCCCGCCCTTCCTGTGGACAGGCAGCCGGCCGTTCCTGTACAGGATTCTCAGGCGGCCACCACCGCTGCACTGCTTCCCTCCCGCTGAGAGGGACGCCATCGCCGAGAAGCGGAGGCTGAAGGCGATTGAAAAGGGCGGCGCAGAGTCCGCCTAAGCCACCACTCTCACAGGTCGTGCGAGTTGGGTAGCTGGGACATTTTGGAACAAAAATCACCACTTATAGAGGTACATAGTCAATACAGCTTGTCATCACGTAGATCATCATCTGTAACTCATCTGCCACATGCATTGAGCATCTTGCATTCCTTAGGCACAGAGTAGAGCACACGACTCTTTGCGCGTCTGCGGATAAGGTGGGGAATGCAGGGGTGGGGCGGAACGATGCCGCCGGGCTTCGGCCCACACCGCCGGGCCAGGCGCACGGCGGCGGCGGAAGCCACTCGGTTTTCAGTGGATTTCACTCGGCCTTCCCCGATCACATTTTGAGCTAGCCTTCGTCTCTCGCAGAGAATCTCGATGTTCGCTTCGGCTTCTGGGACATGAGACGCCGACCACCTTTCCATAGTCAATAGTCTTAGTGCACAAATAGACGTAGCACTAACACTGGTCAGCTGGACAAGCCCAGTGGTGGGCGGAGCAAAGTGAGCGTGGGCGAGAGATCAGCTTGGATAGATGCCGACCGGTCCGGTCCAGCGGAACCTCCATGTGCCCCTGCGCCCACCTGACCGTGCTGTACCACAGCTGCTTTGTCTTCTCTTCCTGGCTGACTTTGGGTGATCGAAATAATGCAACTGTGCACTTGCAACGCAGACATGCGCATACCCCACGTGGCCATTACTGCATACTGATGCATGAATGATCGTGGCCCGGTGACGATTACAGCAGAGCTGGACTATTTTCGTGGGGCCGGGGGCCGCTGATTTCGTAGCCTGGTGCGCGGAGCGACCGGCTATCACCCGCATCCGGCGACCACCGACCACTTCAGCCCGCGCTACCCTACGGGCTAGAAAGCTACTTGATCGATGTTCGCAGTTGTCCATCTCATTTTTGACGACTAACCTTCGTCTATCACTCAACCCACACACTCTTTAACCCGCACAACAGATACGTTCTGCACTGTGCTTACCTTGTTTGCCGCGCAGCACCCAGATCAGCCCTTCAGCGACCGGCCCACCTGAAGACACCTTCCAACAACATCACCCATTCCCACAGCGAGCGACACCCAACACCATGTCCCGCACCGACTACCCGAAAGACGGCCAGGCTATGGGCGAGATCCGTACGCCGATCTCGCTCGAGAAGCTCCAGCCTTACCTTGAGAAGAACATTGAGGGCTTCGCCGGCCCCGTGACGGTTAAGCAGTTCGGCGTGAGTAACCTCGATCTCACAGTCCACAGGAGCTGTCCTGGCTTCCGTGGTCGAGAGCAGAACCAGCTTTGAGCCCCTCACTGACAGGACAGTTTGGCCAGTCGAACCCGACCTACTTCCTGCAGACTCCCCAGCGCTCATACGTGCTCCGCCGTGCCCCGCTGGGCAAGCTGCTCAGCTCCACTGCGCACCGTGTCGACCGCGAGTACATGATCCTGAAGGCTCTGGGCGAGTACAACGAGTCGCTGCCGGCGGACGCCAAGGACCGCGCCGTCCCGGTGCCCAAGGTCTACTGTCTGTGTATGGACCGCGAGGTCGCCGGCGCGCCGTTCTACGTGATGGAGTTCCTGAAGGGCCGTATCATCACGGACATCACGATGCCGGACCTGTCTCGCAAGGACCGTGAGGAGTGCTGGCGAAGTGCGGTGCGCACGCTTGCTCTGCTGGCGACGACGCCGCTGGACAAGCTGAACCTCCCCTCCTCGTTTGCCCCCGACCCGATCGCCAAGCCCTACTTCCCCCGCCAGGTCAAGAGCATGCTCAAGGTCTCGGCGTCGCAGGCCCAGGCTCCCCTTCCGGACGGAAAGGGACCTCTCGGCGACATCGTGCACACGGACGAGCTGCGGCCGTGGTTCGAGGCCGGCGCGCAGCGCGTCGCCCGCGCCGACGAGACGCACGGCGCCTCGATCGTCCACGGCGACTACAAGATTGACAACATGGTCTTCCACCCGACCGAGAACCGCGTCATCGGCGTGCTCGACTGGGAGCTGTGCACGACCGGCAGCCCGCTCGCCGACCTGTCCAACATGACCATTGCGTTCAACATCCGCCCCCTCAGCGAGGAGGAGGCCGCCAACCGTCCCCCGAACGTCATGGGCGGCCTCAAGGGCGTCCCCTCGGAGAAGAGCGGCATCCCCGACGTCGCCACGCTCGAGAAGTGGTGGGTCGAGGACATGAACGAGGGCTACGCCTTCCTCGAGTCGCAGGGCCACAAGCCTCGCGCCAAGTGGCAGTGGCCTATCCCCAACTACGAGTGGGTCAAGAGCTGGATGGCCTTCCGTCTCGCCATCATTCTCCAGGGTATCGCTGCTCGTGCTGCCCTCGGCCAGGCTTCGTCCGCGTCCGCTACGCCCAGGAGGGACGGTATGGACTTCTACGGACGATGCGCGTTCGACACGAAGAAGGAGGCCGAGCAGGGTGCCAAGCTCTAAGCGTGAGCGAGCAAGCGAAGCGAAGCGCGCGCGCGCCAGTCCGGTAGCCCGGAGGGTTCAAGGCTGAGACTCTTCTCGGCGACCTTTAGATCTCCGAAGCCGAGACATAAGTTTTGATAGACAGATGCAAGATGGTAGCTACAATCAGGGTCCGACATGAGGCAGTTGGCTCCGCGTTTGTGCATACTGCTGCAGGCGATGGATTATGAGCTGGTGCGGATCAGCTCAAAGCATTTGAGTTCGGGACTTCGGTGCAACGAGTTCGAGGTCAAATTCCATGACCGTTTCTTGACCTTTTTTGTCTGCGAAAGCACTTTACTGCAGATAACATCAAAGTCTACTCATGCCGTGGGGAATGGGCCTCGGTCCAATGTACATGCATGAATGTCGCCCTTCTAGCGAAGCTTGAAAGTGCAGGCTGACGCAACGCTTCTCCCACCACTAGGTCACTCACCTCAGCCATTATAGCCAATTTGCCTCCGCCCCCTCCGCCGGCCAGGTCGGCCAGGCGCGTCCACCGTCATCACCGGCATCGACAAGCCCGGCTCAGAAACCTCGCCTTCAGCATCATCGGTTGACACAAAAAACAATGAACCCAGCGACAGAGCCCGTGGCGCTAAGCCAGTCGCAGTTCTCGCCAGCGTCGAGCGCAGTATACCCGCCAGCTGCGCAGCACAACACGGCCGTCATCGGGTCGCTAGCTACGGTAAGTTCATCTTCCCTCCTCCGTACCCCCTACTCTAGCCTAGTGCCCTCTCTGCATTGGACGACGGCTTTCTCACCCCGCATGTGTCTTTGTAGGTCCAAAGGGTCCTCCTTGTTCAATGCCAGTTACGTCTGAGCCTGAACAGGACCATTCAGAAGCAGCCGAACGGGTCATGTGGAGGATGCTAGAGGGACGGTCAAGCTTCATACAGGTTACAGTTGTAAGCTAACTCTCAGCTCACGGCGTGCTTTGCAGGCCTTGTCGCCGGCATTCTTGGCCTGACGAATCTGGCCGGATTCGGACTATACCTCTTCACAGCCATCGTTACTGGCCTGACGGTCGGAGTCGTTAAGTGTCGTGGCAACGTGGGCCGATATGCTGTGCAGGCGCACGCATCCTCAGGACCGCTCGGCGCTGCACAGGTGTCTACTTGGAAGGGATGGGTTGAGGTCATGGGACTGGGGCAGGAGAACCTGCTTGGATTCTTGCTATTCTGGATCGGAGGGTATGCGCTTGTTCATGGTGAGTTGACGATAGGTGTTTCGGGAAACTGACGCGCAGTGTATGACTGAGCGGCTAGAATGTCGTTCGAAGGAAGGCAGGGAGATACAGGGACGAGATGGCGTAGCAGGTATAGACAGACTGCACGATGTATCATTATCATTTCCACGACAGGGGAATCCGGATCAAGATGCATGACAAAAGAAAGACTCTAGCTCTACTCTACTTACTACACTCAGGCGCAGGAGCCGACGCGATACGAAAACTCGCTGCGCTCGCTGGGAAAAACACTCGCTACGCTCGCTGGCTACGCTCGCTGGGACTGCTCACTTCTTGAGCTTCTCAGCGACGTACCTGTCCCATCCGATCTCGCCGAGCGTCTCCGCCTTAGCGAGCACCTCCTCCTCGAGGTCGCGCTGGTACTTCTCCATCTCCTTCTGGAGCTCGGGCACGCTGGTGCCGAGGATACGAACAGCGAGGAGAGCCGCGTTGGTGCTGTTGTTAATGCCGACGGTAGCGGTGGGGATGCCACGCGGCATCTGAACGATGGAGTAGAGCGAGTCGACGCCATCAAGCACCGACGCCTTGACGGGCACGCCGATGACGGGGACGGAAGTCTCCGAAGCAACCATGCCGGGGAGGTGGGCTGCGCCGCCCGCGCCGGCGATGACGGCGCGGAGGCCGCGAGAAGCAGCGCTGCGGGCGTACTTGACCATACGGTCTGGTGTGCGGTGCGCGCTAGTGATGGTGAGCTCGTAGGGGACGTTGAACTTGTCGAGAATCTTCGTCGCGGGGAGCATGACGGGCAGGTCGGAGTCTGAGCCCATGATGATGCCGACAAGGGGGTTGGGATGGCTGACGCCCGACTTCGGCTCGGGGGCAATGCCGTCGACGAATTCGGAATCGAGGTCCGGCTGCTGGGACAGCAGGGTGCGCATACGCGAACGCAGCTCGGCGTCGCTTGAGGCCGTCACTGTGATGTGGCCCATCTTGCGCGCCTTGCGAGAGTCCGCCTTGCCGTAGAGGTGGGCGCTGGCGCCGGGGACAGACAGCGCGTCCTGAACCATCTTCCGGACTGGGTCCATGCTGTCGCTCACGCCGAGGATGTTGATCATCGCGGCGGAGGGGACGCGCAGGGACGTGTCGCCGAGGGGAAGGTCGAGGATCGCACGGAGGTGGTTCTCGAACTGCGAGACAGTGCATGCCTCGATGGTGTGGTGGCCCGAGTTGTGCGGGCGGGGCGCGATCTCGTTCAGCAGAAGGGAGCCTGATGTCAGCTTCTGTCGCAAGGTCGAGCAGCTGAAGGGAGAGGATAACAGCGCTTGGCGTTTGACGGCCTTCAGGGGCGTTTAGAGATGACTCACCGTCAGCGAGGAGGAACATCTCGACGCCAAAGATACCCGCTCCGTCGAGGGTAGCGACAGCGCGCTCAGCGAGGGCACGAGCCTTGGCGTTGACACCGTCGAACTCGGGTCCGTCGGCGCGGAGGGGAGCAGTGCACACGCGGAGGATCGAGTCGCGGTGAACGGTCTCAACAGCGTCGTAAGACTTGACCTCGCCGGCCTTGTTGCGCACAACCATGACCGCGACCTCCTTGACGAACGGCGCCCAGCCCTCGGCATACAGCGGCCTGTCGCCGAGGAACTCGAGCGCAGCCGCGACGTCCTTAGCCTCAGTGGTCTTGAGGGGAGCGTTACCGCGGCCGTCGTAAGCCAGCGTGCGGGCCTTGAGCATGAGCGGCAGTCCGAGCTCCTTAGCGAGCGCCTCGACGTCCTTGGGGTCGCGCGAGTCGAGGGGCGCAAAGGGAGCAGTCGGGATGCCGTTGTCCCGCAGGTGCTTGTGCTGGAGGTACTTGTCCTGAATCAGGCGAATAGTTCCCGGCGCAGGCTGCACCTCGCACAGTCCCTCCTTCTCGACCGCGGCCAGGACATCGGCATTCACATGCTCAATCTCGACAGTGAGCACGTCGCACTCCTTGGCCAGCTGGCGGATGTGCTCCTCGGACGTGAATGCGCCGTCGATGTGCGACTGGCCCGGCGGGGCGAGGAGCGTCTGCTTCGCAGGCGTGTATCCGCCCTTGTCGAGGATGACGAGATCGACGCCGAGCAGCGCAGCAGGGTGCGTCAGCATACGGCCGAGCTGGCCACCGCCTGATCGTCAGCTAGGGATAGGCATGACTCAGCTCACCGAGGATGCCGACCTTCTTCTGAGTCGCCATGCTTTGTCTTTCGTCCAGATGAGGGTGCAAACGGAGCTGCAAAGACCGTAATCTCGGTCAAAAACAAACCCTCACCGGAACTTGTGACAGACGAGTCAAGCGCCAACTTTTACCACGTGCGAATTGCGTCCGTTCAATTCTATGGTGGGTAGCCGCGGACCGTGTCGTCATGTCCGAGATCTGGGCGGCTAGTCGAATGCCAGTTGAGCGCGGTGAGACCGTGCAAGCGGACGAGCGAGTGGAGGTGTGCTAGCATAGCGAGTGAAAGTCGTCATGCACAGATTGTTCACGGTTACTCACCCATCTCTCAACACCGACACCATGTTCCGAACAGCGCTCACATCTCTGCGCCCCGCCCTCCGTCCAGTGGTTGCTCGTTCATGCGCTGCTCCATCAACAGCCGTCCGCGTGCGCCAGTTCCAGACGACTCGTCCCGCCTTCTCGGGGCTCACGAACCTCTTCGAGGCGAACCCCGACAATCCCCCGCTCAGCGTCGCCAAGCTGAACGACAAGGGATTCCATCTCTCTGACGGACTTGTCGTCCCCGGAGGTGTTATTCTGGCTGACGGCGCGGCCTTCCTTTGGAATGTTGGCCCGCCGGGAGATATCATGAAGGGCATGGCTACGGCTTGGGAGGGGTGGACGCCGGAGCGATTCGCAATCTTTGAGAGGCTGGTGCCGAGGCCTGGTGAGTGCTTCTGCGTTGGATCTGTGTGCGAATAAGGACCTTGATGTGCGGCGCGATCTGCAGGAGGAATCTTCTCGGGCGTCAAGGGGCAGTCGATCCGGTAGCAGAGACGGTATCTCTATCGAGGAAGAGATCGCGCACGCAGACCGCACTGATCGATAAAAGAGTGTGCGGGCTAGGAGTGAAGACGAGGGAAGGGGAAGGAGAGGAGAGAGAGGGGAAGCGAGAGGAAGCGAAAAACCAGGCTGCATGAGAGGAGTGAAGAGGGTATAGGGTGCCATGATCCAGCTAGGGTGTTGCGGGCAATTACTAGCTGACATCAGAAATTCTCATCTTCGGGACGGGCGCGCACCCCATCCCGATCCCAAAGGAGATCAGGGAGTACATCTCCTCGCTCGGCATCCAGCTGGACGTGATGGACTCGGTGGGTCTTCTTCTCAGCTAGTTGGCTATTTGAGGAAGCTGACGTTCAGCGTAACGCTGCGAGCACTTACAACCTCCTGTTCGAGGAGGGACGGACTGTTAGTGCTGCGCTGTGTCCTCTCAAGCCTGTTGATATGCGGGCTTGAGGGAGCGGAGCGAGCTTCGAGCTCAAGGCAACGATGCTTCAGAGGCAAAAGGATAGCAGGGAAGGCCAGCGAATCGCTGTCAGCGGAAGGAGAACGGGGATGAATGGAGGGAGGAAGGAGGCAGCAAGACGGCTCAAAATACGTCACATCTCATTGTACACTACGTATGCAATATGGCTACTACACTCTGGCTTCATCTCTCGATGCCCAGATAGCTCTATACTAGACTGCGGCGCCGGTTCCACTTCGCTCGCTCATCGCTCCCGCTTCACCTTCCGCCGATCTCTCACGTCGTTCGCCGCGCGTGTGACCTTGCGCACCCACTCAGCGTTCAGACCACGAACAATTAGGTCCGGCTTCCAGCCGCCCAGCAGCTCTTCCCTCGGCCCACTGTCTGAGTACAACTGTGGCTTGCTCTCAGACTCGAGATCCGGCTTGCTTTCAGAATCGATGGCGGGCTTGTTCTCCGCCTCGCCAGACTCAGAGTCGATCAGCCGAGACCGAGACCGCGACTCTGATGCTCGACGCGGTGGGCCAGACGCCAGTGACCCGTGCGAGTTGTGGTCGAGCTGCAGTCTCTCTGGCTCCGTCTCCGCCACTAACGGCTTCGACTCCGGCTCAGCCGCCTCGGGATCCGGAGGCTCCGGCTTCGCAGTAGAGTGCGTCGGCGTGGGTAATCTCTGCGTAGCCTCTGAGACGAACTCGCTCTTGATTGGCGTGACCTGCGTCATTTGTGGTGGCAACGGTACGGCCCACTCAGCCCTGTGGGTGTCGTTGTACCACTCCTCTCCTCGTTCGCCGACTGAGGAAGTCGATGGCGGTCCTCGCCACGATCTCGCGCTTGACGGCTCTTCTGTCCGTGGTCGCTGTGCTGGCGTTGGGTCGACCGAATCCAGCTCGTACTTCCGCTTCTTCTCCTCTGCTGGCGAGCTCGATATCGGAGGCATGCTCCGTGTCCCGCTCGCGCTTGGCCGCTGAGGAGTCTGAACAGGCATGCTGAGCGGGAACTCGTAGCGCGCTAGGTCGAACTCGTGCGAGTCCTGCGACTGAGAGAGAGACTGGCTGTCCTGTGGCTCTGCGCGGGCTTTCATCGCCCGCCGTCTCGATCGCTCATATTCTGATAGCTCAGACTCGGACGTCTCGCCGTGCGCCTCCTCTTCCCTCTCTTCTGCGCCAGTGACCTGGTCTGATGTTGCCGGGCCCTGCTCATCGCCGTGTTCCGGCACTGGCGTCTCCGAGCCAAAGCTCGAGTCAGGCAGGCGCCGCTGCCGCAGCGGCCGCACTGCGATCTCGTCGTCGGAGCTCGGGTCGGGGAAGTATGGCGTCTTGTGTCGCAGCTCCGCCGGTGGGGCTGGAACAGGCGGCGGCGCAGGAGAAGACGACATGGGCGGCGTCGGCGGCGGATGGCTCGGTACGGGCGGGATCTCGACCTCGATCGGGCCGGCGCTATCGTCCAGCGGAGGGGTAAGGGACTGCTGCTGAGATTCATGCGACTTGTGCGATGCTTGCGAACGCTCGCCTGAGTCTCCGCTTGGAGCCTTCTCGCCGGCAGCATGAGCTTGCTCGAGCTTCTCTCGCTCCCGTACCACGTCGACGCCGAAGACGCGGATCTGGTCCAGCTGAGCCTGTTGCTCCGGCGAGGGATTGTCGAAGAGCCAGGACGGCAGCCCGCGGCTGTTCTTCGCTGATAGGCGCTTGCGCATCGCTGGCCAGCGGGCCATGATGTCGTCCCGTGGCTGGAGATTAGCTATTTCCGGGTGGTTGCAAGCTCACCTTCACCGCCTCGGTGCTGGGTTTTCGCTCTTCCGCTTCCATGGTCAGGAGCGAGGCGTGAGCGACCTCTTATAAGCCAGGAAGCCAGCCGAATGGGTATTGGGAGTTACTGTCCTTCACTTGTGCCGATTGAAACACGCTGACGAGATGTCGAAGCTGATCAATCTCGTCTCTCAGCTTTGCGGCGGGCTTGTTTGTGGTGTCCGTCTCGGTCTGTTGTGCCTATCTGGTGAGAGCGAGACGCCGAGATGACAGTCCACCGGGTATCGCGAGGACGCGGAGCACGTGGTGAGCAAGACCGTCTGTGCCGCTGCCAGGCTGAAGCCGCTAGCGTAGCTGAAACGGAATGCTTCGAGACGACAGAGGCATGCACACTTGCTGTTAGTCACCGCTTCAAATTGCCGAGTACAGGTCTGCCGTCAGCTCCAGCATTCTTCGCTTCCGTGGCTCACTGCTGGGAATGATTACGGCCGCGGCGCCCGAGCGATAGTGCACGTGGTGCAGCACACGGTGCACTATCGCGGCAGTAAGATTACTGATAGTGTGTGCAGCTCAAGAGGTGATGGACAGGATCCAGTGACTCGGGGACGTTGAGAACGCAACGAGGACTGTTTTGGCGGAATGCGCGTTGAGGGTATAAGTCTACCCTGTTGATGTCATTGCCAAGCGCCGTGGTATCTGTGGTGTGTCGAGACGTTTCACAAGAGCGTAGCCAGGCTCATGCAAATCACTGAGTGTTCGAGGGTGCCGTCAGCCTGTAGATGTGGAGAACCGGTCCGCCACGCCGCAGAGAAGGCGCGGGTTTGTTGTTATCCTCGGTCGTGAGACGCGTACCGGCTGGCTGGATCTGAGATTCCGTGATTGCGTTATCAGGCAATGATGTGTACACGGCTGAGGAAGGACGCCGGCCACCTCGCCGCTCAACGCCACGTGGCAGAACCGCCTGCGAGCCCCGCTCAGCGTCAGATGATATCCGACATCCCCAACGAAAGCGCCATGGACAAAGATCACAGGCCGAAGGCCGTAGGTCGTAGGGTGTCGGGCAAGAGGGCGCTCTTCCGAATCATCAACGCCCAGTGCGCCAGTGCACGGTCGTACGGAGGCGTTGGGTCATTGCGGCCGACGGCGTTGGTTAGATTAAAGACTGATCGCACGACATCGGCGCATCCGGTGGCGAATGTCGGTGAATGTCGGTGATTACGATGCCTGCGATGAAGTTGGCGGTGCTGTCGGATGCGATACAGAGATAGCCATGGGTTTGGACAATTGGACGGCGACTTGGAGAGGCCGGGAGCGGTCCGTGAGTCCGTGGAGTCTTCCTTCCTCTGATTGCAGTCATTTGTGCATTGAGCGCCGTTAGCCGTCGGCTGCCGATCCGCGCATAGCGCACCGCGCACCGAGAGCCGAGAGCTTGTCACGATCGCTACGGTGCCTGGACACCACTATTCACTGCGGTGCTTTATCGGCAGCATAGCGAGCAAGGCGCGCTGCTTTTATGCACGTCAAGGTGCAACTGAATCCATTTCATGGCATGCCGTGTGCTGTGCTGCCTGTCATCACCTCGTTAAGAAGCACAAAGACATGTTGCTCACATGCTGTGAGTGCGCTGCGAGCCGGACGGCTGCTGGTTGTGGAGCAGGAACGGAGCTCCAGCTCCAGAATTATACGACCGAACGTGGGAGAATGGGAGAATGAGGAAGAACCGACCAAGGCCGTAGATGTTGGTGCCGGGCCGGGAATTGGCCGATAGTAGTACGGCCTCGCTGTTCATGATTAATGACCAGCCCAGACCTGCCTGCTAAACCTGACTGGACGATCGCTGTGAACATTTGCATTCCGTTGCGCTCGGTGGCATGCGTAAGAGCGCCGGGTCACGGCGCTCACGGCGCTCACGGCGCGCGGCCCGGCGCCGGCCAAAGCACCAGGAGTCGAGTGAGTGACATGAACTGTCATGTCCCAAATAATCACGCTCCAACGAGCTATCCTTAGTTTGGTTCGCTAGCCTGCGATGACAGGGATGGACAGGGCCAGTCTGGCGGAGCCGACGAGGCTAGATCGCGTCAGTGTGGGTTCGGCCGTTCTGCCTGGTGACACTACTTGGTGGGGGAGTGTCGGGTGAGCACCCAGACGGCTCAGACAGGCAGTAGGTGAGGCAGGCGATCTCTGTCCCACTTTGCAATTGTCAGGGCTCAATAGCCAAGGGACGCGCTGAGTATATTCGACCCCAAGTTAGAGGGCGTCACCTGCCAGCCAGGCCAGCCAGCCAGCCCACATCCAGTTTTCCTATGTCCCCAGTCTTTACGGCCCACAGCCATCGCAGCCTGCCCTACGCGCAGGCCAGGATATCCGCATCTCGCGTAGTGTCCCTGGGTGATGATGGCATGGAAGGTGGAGGGATGGGCAACGACGCGGCATGTATACTTTGATTATCCCGGCTGTCATTGAGACACATCCTCGACCGCATGCGAGCATGTACTCACTCACCTGTGTCGGGCCTAGGCAAATGAGCGAGCCAGATCAGCCGGTGGCGATAGACTAGCTAGCATTAGAGATGTACCAGTGCTGGAGTACGACGGCAGCCAGAGCAGAGCATAAGAGCACGAGGTAGACTCTGAGTATGTATGGAGCCCGAGTGCCTAGCCGTCTTCCCTAGTCAAGGTTACGAAAATGAGCCGGCCGCCCAGAGCATGTTGAGCGGAGGAAGGCGCGAAATCCTCGTTCCTGGCGACAACGGCCTCGTTCGCTCCGTCGCAAGAGGCTCAGAGCAGGTAGAGCATGCGAGCAGAGAGAGCCGGCGTAGTGTAGCATCAGCACAGAGCCGTTCGCCTGACGCCTCATCACTACCAAGCAGCCTCCCCTGCCGCCTTTGCGCCTCGGTGTCTCCTCTCACCCTGGCTGGGCCGCCAGCCAGCAGCCATCCCATCCAGAAACCGCCCGCCCGCCAAAGCCGCCAAACCGCCCGCTCGCTCATCCCCGTTCCCCGTTTGGCAGCAGCCAACCCCACATCCACCCCTCCTTGTCCCACCGCTGCACCGCTGCTGCATCGCTCCCCTAAGCTCGACCTCCTGCGGCCATCCGTCCCTCCCTCTCCCTCTCCCTCAAGCTCCTTCCCTGCCTTCCCTCGGCACGCACGCACACACACACGCACGCAGGCAAGCAGGCAAGCATCCGCTCGACACACCACCGCTTCATCACTCGCCTAATCATCCTCCTCATCGTCAT
Organism: Trichosporon sp. DN520; assembly: GCA_030347605.1. Lineage (NCBI taxonomy): Eukaryota > Fungi > Basidiomycota > Tremellomycetes > Trichosporonales > Trichosporonaceae > Trichosporon > Trichosporon sp. DN520. Next base: position 10,448 of record JASJUY010000032.1, on the reverse strand, counting down.
TGTATACCCCGTCCACACGACCCCGTCCCCTAATTCCACTCCTGTCGCTCCGTCCTTGCGCCGCGCAAGGTCCCCCTCATCGCCCTGCAACTATCGCACCGTAATCGCGTAATATCGGTCGGCCCCGCACCCGACGCTTCGAACATCGGACACCTCAACACTCGGTGCCCACCGGGACCGCCATCACTCCATCTTTTCTAATCCACCAGATCAGCACACCACAACCGGACTCTCGGCAAACTCCAGTCCCTTGTCACTGACGGCGTTGGCGTGCATACTAGTGGCTTCAACCCACTCAATTTCCTCCCCGGTTACACTGGCTGTCGACGGCGATCCCGTGCTGCGATTGTCGCCTCCATCTCACCGACCTCATCGACAGCCACCATCGCACTTATTTTTGGGCTCGCTCGATAAACCTCGAAGCGCGGATTGTTCCTACAAACCGCCAAGACTGAGCACACATCAACAGGAGCATGGATTGGCGACGCTTCCGCTCCAACGGAGGTGCGTCCTCTTCGAACGGACACGGCAGCGGAACTAAGGACCCCGTCTCTCCTGCTGCGGATGCGGCAGCGGGCGCCGGGGACAAGGGCAAGGAGCGTGCGCTCGACGACGCTCTCTGGGGTCTTGAGAACGTAAGTGCCTCCCTCGATCACAGCTTGGCGCAGGCGGGACGGAAAGGCTGACAGCTCCTAGTTCGGCAACACATGCTACTGCAACTCTGTCCTGCAAGCTCTCTATGCGTCTGATCCGTTTCGCGCCTTCATCGAGGCATACCCCAATGTCGCCAAGCCCTACAATGCCCTCGGCGGAGAGGTTGCGACTGGGCCGCTGCCTAGCCCGGCGGTCGAAGTGAAGGAAAACCCGATGGACAAGGCGAACCCCGCCTCTCCGCCAGCAAAGGAGAAGCGCGGTGGCTTGCTCGGCTTCGGAAAGAAGGCGCTCTCGACATCGAGTCAGCCAGCAACGCCGCCAGCGGCTCAACAGCAGCAGCCGAACCAGCAGCAACCGCCGCCGATCATCCTTCCACACGATCCCGACTTCCCCGAGATGTCACTCCTCTCAACCATTCAAACACTTTTCCACCACTTGTCGACATCTCCCCCGCACTACCCCGCGGAACCCAAAACACCCCTGACACCACCTGCGCCAGCCCCGACGGCGGCGCAGCCCACGCCTGGTGGTAACGCCGCCTCCATGCCGTCGGGAACGCTCACCAACAATGGACAGAACAACGGGCCCGCGCTTTTGGCGTCCCTTCCGCCGCCCTCGGTCCCGAGAGGAGGCGGACCATATCGGGCCGGAACTCTGGGGCGAGGCGTAGTGCGTCCAGAAGATGTCTTGCGCACTGTCCGTCGCACGCATCAGCTGTTTGCAGGTCAAGGCCAGCAGGATGCGCACGAATTCCTCGGCTTTATTCTGAATCAGCTGTCGGAGGAGGTGGAGCAAGTGGATGCTCAGTTAAGGCAGGAAGGGAAGGAGGTTGTCGACATCAAGGAACGAGGGCGGACCTTCATCCAAAACCTGTTCCACGGCGTACTCGTCAACGAGACCCGCTGCCTCAACTGCGAGACGACTTCGAGCAGGGAAGAGTCCTTCCTCGACCTGTCAATCGATATTGAACAGCACAGCTCGTTGACGGCATGCCTGCGGCAGTTCTCTGACTCGGAGATGCTCTGTTCGACCAACAAGTTCTACTGTGAGACTTGCTGTGGATTGGTGGAAGCACAGCGCCGCATGCGTATCAAGGAGCTTCCCAACATTCTCGGCCTCCACCTTAAGCGTTTCCGCCAGGACGACATGGGCCGGCTGCACAAGCTGTTCTACCGAGTGACCTTCCCTCTGCAACTGCGCGTGCCCTGCACCACGGAAGAGACCGAAGACGCCGAGCGCCTCTACGAGCTTTTCGCCGTTGTCGTGCATATCGGAAAGTGAGTATACCTCATGAAGCAGGCTTACGTACGGCCGCGAGTGCGTACCCGCGTGAGCTTGTGTACTGCAGTCCTGAATTGAGCGACATGTGTGATGGGCCCGTGCTAACAGATCAGCACCCCCACCCACGGCCACTACGTGACGATCGTGCGTTCCGCGCCGGGTCACTGGGTTATGTGCGACGATGAAAACATCGAGCCGATCGAGGAGAGCGACCTAGCGAACTACTTCGGTGACAACATTACGGGTGCTGGCTACGTCATGTTCTACCAGGCTGTTAACCTCGACCTGAAGTCTTTAGGCTTGAAGAAGGAGCCGAAGCCGCGCTCACTGCCGCCGGCACCGCGAGTGGCCGCCGTCGTCGATGACGAGGTGGTCACGAGCGGCACCTCTGGCCCGACCACGCCGTTGGATCACTACACTCCGCATATGCTTCACGCTGCGCCAGTGTCGCCCTCGAAGAGTCAGTCGACGCCTCTTCCGATCCATGTCCACAAGGACAACACGCTGGACGTTCCGGCGCCGCCTCGACGAGCGTCGTCCGGTGTTAGCCGCGACACTAGCCCGTCGAACCGCTGGTCGCACCATGCCGGAGGACCAGTGTCGCACAGTCCTGGAGAGAAGGGCAAATGGTACTCGCTGAAGAAGAAAGAAGGATCGTCGAGCTCCGGCGACCCCCGAATGCTGCGGCAATCCGCATCGACGACCGCCGCGACGACGACTCCGACCGAGAGTGTCGACTTGCTCATGTCGCAGAGCATGTCGGCCATGTCGGACAACCGCATGTCGCAATCGTTCCACGACGGGGCGCATACCGACCTCTCGGCGTCGATCCGGTCCCACACTTCGGCGTCTTCTAATGGAAACCCCACGAGCCACACGAATGGCGGAGCGACCACAGCCATCACGGCCTTTACGCCCCATAACGGACACGCTTACCCGACGAGTGACACGAACGGCACCGCCTCACCCCACCCGTCAGTGCCGACCCTCTCCGTCTCTTCGCACAGCACAGGCGCGAGCCCCGGCAATGGCAACCCGAACGGCACGGCCGACCGCACGAGCCGTATCGGCCGCAGTGCGACGTCTTCGCGGGTGGACCGCGTGAGCAACGTCAGCATGAATCAAAACGGCTACTCTGGCGGCAGCGGACTTGGACGCAAGATCAGCGGAGCAACGGGCTTCAGCAGCCTGGCTCGGCGCAGCAGCAATGCGTTCAAGATTGGCTTTGGCAAGAAGAAGCAGGAGGAGCAGTAGCCGAGCCGTAGCCAGTCGTTGCAATTAGAGTGGCATCTCTTGAGGCCCATTGTACATTACTCAGCGGGATGCACGAGCCATAGACACATCAATTCAGGGGCCGCATGAGCGGCGGGTGAGCCAGCAAGCAAGTCGAGGGGCCGAGTGCATTACGAAGCCCGCTGGGCTCGGCAGAAGCAAAATCAGAAGCAGCCACAGGAGTGTGCAGTGGCAATATGGGTGGCGGGAGTTGAGCCGGCGGATGACGGCGACCGGTCAATGTCCGCTCCAGCGGCTGGCGGCCTGCGGCCCGATTCGGTCAGGCAGGATCTGCAAGTATTCGGACCTTCGACGAACCCTGGCTCAAGACCTTGCCACTATCAACACTCTACTCACCCACTCATTCAAAATGCGCACATCGTTACCTCTGCGCGCCCTGCGCACAGCGACAGCAGGCCCCTCGGTGCGTGCCGTCCGCCCCGCTGTTGCGGTCGCGTGCATCCCGAACTCGGCGTCGTCCTCCGCCGTGGCGCCGGCGCCGACGCCACGGGCTCAAATCGCGGGACGCCGCAACTTCTTCTCGCTTCCGGATATCAGCAAGTTGGCAGGTCTGGTTCCAGGACAGCAGAGCACGAGCGGTGTGCAGAGCGACGGAGAGGAGCAGCGGTTCCAGGCCAGAAAGGTGTTCCCGTGAGTATCTTGGTTTTCCGAGCAAGTGAGCGACGAGTGCAGCGACCAAGGCAGCGAGGCGAAGCGGAGCGAAGCGAGCTGCAGCGCGAGTTCTGGTCGTCTTCCTTCCCGTCTTCCTCGCATATGTCACTTCCGCCTTCTTCCCCTCCAGTGCAGATCTTCACTCTCGAGTGGTCGAGGCAATCTATGCGGAATGCGTCTCTCACTGGAATGCGGGGACGTCGATCATCACGCCATGTACAGACTGCCTCGGCTCGGACGTCGGCCTACGAGTGTCCCAACCTACTGTCACCCTTGTGTGACCTTATGGTTACTCGAGCCGCACACTGCTACTAGCTATGCAGCATATACAGGGAAAATCAGCTGATCCCAGATACACGCCGGCGCAGCTGTACGAGCTCGTCTCAGACGTGCCGGCCTACGTGACGTTCATCCCCTTCTGCACCGAGAGCACAGTCCTCACAAAGGACGGCCGACCGAATCACGCCTGGAAGCCGGGCCAGGACCCGTTCGAGGTCGAGGCGGAGCTGGCGGTTGGTTTCGGTGGACTGGAGGAGCGATACATCTCGAATGTTGTTGGTGTGCCGTTTGAGCGTGTCTCTGTGAGTCCTCCGTGCTCCCATTACCCTCTCCACTTCTCAAGCTTCACTCCCCGCGTTGCTTCCCCTACCCTGTCCTGCGGAAGCAGCGCTCGCGGTCTCCATGATCAAGCGGTGACAGAAGCGGCAGAGTGGGGATTCAAGCGTCCTACAGCTGTGCGCCATTGGATAATCAAGCTAACCGCCAGGCCACAGCATCAGAGACGACACCCCTGTTCAAGAACCTCGTCACGACATGGTCCTTCACCCCCGCCGGACCGTCAAGCACGATTCTGAGCATCGACCTCGTCTTCGCGTTCGCAAACCCGCTCCACCGCATTGCGTCGCAGGCCGTGCTCCCCAAGGTGGCGGAGAAGATGGTCGAGGCGTTTGAGACGCGGGCGAACGAAGTGTATGGGCGGGATAGGTAGTCCCCTGCGCCACGGGGCTGCTAGTTGTTATGCATATACATATTCTTGACTATGTCTCCTCAGCGTTTCTTCAGCTGGGTATTAGCTGTAACTGATAACGGCGGTCGGACGCGGAGAGCATGCCCTAAGCGAGTGTCGAGAGCCCTCCCTCCCGACTCACTTCTATCCGCACACTGACCTCTCCGACAGGCAACTTCCAGCTGCGCTGCTTCCACAGCTCCTGCGCATTTCTGCTCTCAGAAGATAAGCTTACAAACGTAGCAAACCAACAACAAAGTCGAAAGCCACAACTTTCGCTCGAATTTCGCAGCATCAGAATATAGTCTCGCTACGCTCGACTCTGCAACGCTCGTATAGTGTAGGTGGTTATCACCGTCCGTTGTGGCCTTTGCACACCCATCCGGGCTGACCGCTGTTCGACTCAGCGTGCGAGCAAGTTTTTGCGAATCCGACGCCCGGCGAATCCGACGCCCGTAGGGCGGAGGATGAGCAGGAGGTTGAGCCGCAGTTCTCCTCCTATGTTACTCCAGTGATAACATGGCCGCTTCAGACATCGTTGCTGCGTCGCCCTCAATGCTCGCTGTGTTTGCAGTCAAGGCAATGAAGGAGTCCCGCCTGTCTGATTGTAGAGTTGGCCTCCACCTGAAATGAACGAGCGACTGCTGCAGACTGAAGCCGACCGACGGATGTACGTCGGCCGGAGGGCTGGGAGGATGGGGGGTGACTCGGCCCGATCCCGGAAGATACCTCGGACAAATAGGGGAACGGCATCAAAATTTTGCCTCTGTGACCTCCACTCACGCTCTCCACTGACACCAGTCGTCATACTCGGCCGCCCTCTGCGCTCCATCTGGCGCAGAAAAGAGAAGAACGCTCGCCTCCCCGCTTCGCGGGCAGACGAGCGGCGAAAAAGAGAGCCTCGTATGGGGCTCGAACCCATGACTGTGTGATCAATCGGCTCTGAGCGTAAGAGTCACACTATCTACCGACTGATATAACGAGGCTTGTTGTTGTTCTTGGTTGTGAGGTTTGTGGGGCGGTTATCAGCGCCGCCTGGAAATGTGATCGTTGATAGCAGCTGTTGATGGCTCCTTAAGCATGATCACATGTGGTGAGGACGTACCTTTGAAGGCTGGGAGACAAACTGTAGTGACCGGCGAAGGGGACCTCCCTGCCTATGTCGAGGAGAGGTGGCTGGAGTCGATGGCAGTGAAGAGCGGGTTGGGCACAGCGCCTTGAACCTCGAAGGCAACCGAGTGTCCTCCGTCGTGCTGACTAGTTTAATGACTTCTCACGGTTGCGATTTGTTTATCTTGAGGCGCATCGAGGCACTAGCGGCCAGAGACACGAAGACGACTGCCATGTTTCTGCTGTCGCTAGGCTGGTGCTAGACTGCCTGGTCGAAGCCGGCTACAATCGAGCCCGTTGCCCAGAGTCTGATGCCACGGGTGTATGCACTCGCCGGCCCACGGGTGGTCACTGCAGGTGACGCTAAAACGCTCTGCGCAGCTTCTGTAACTTACTGGGGAGCCTCGTGTCATGAGGCCTTCCTAGCACGTTAACCTGTCAGCACGTAACTTCCATCGGCGCTGCTCCTCATAGTCAGACGCGACGACTCCAAATGCTCACTGAGGTATTCTGAGCCTTCGCCTCGAGGTCCAGGATAGCCGCTGACGCCTCGATCTACGTCAGTGGCTCTTCGCTACGCCCCGGAATGTCTTTCCCTCGATGTTAGTTGCCCCCTGGTGCTCTGCTGAGCGCCGTCGCTTCTGCCAGTAACAACTGCTCTTTAATCAGTCATCTCGCGCTTCAGCCTCGCGCTGTCGCTCCGCTCAAACGCTCGCTCCGTCGCGTCTATGCTAATATGTATGCATGCCAACAACAACCCACTACCCTACCTCTACCCATACAGCCGCGCTTAGTCGCGGTGGTAGACGTCCTTGGGGGTGAGGCCGTCCTGGCCGCGCTTCTTGTTGGCGCGGCCCCAGGCCTTGATGCGGATCGACTCGATGTCGATGAAGCCCGAGGTGGCGGTGGGCTCGAAGCCGCCGAGCTCGTCCATGGAGGAGAACTTGGCGTCGTAAAGGCCCTCGTCGGCGTCACGGCCCTCGACAATGACGTTGCCCTTGTAGACGGCGAGGCGGACGACACCGTTGACCGTCTTCTGCGAGGCGGGGATGGCGGCCGTGACGAACTCGCGCTCGGGCGAGAAGAAGAAGCCGTTGTAGAGAATGTTGGAGAAGGCGATCGTGATGAACTGGTCACGGAGGGCGCGGACGTTGCGGTCGAGCGTCATGCCCTCGAGGTCCATGTGGGCGACACGGAGGATGGTGCCGGCCGGCGACTCGTAGCAGCCACGCGACTTGACGCCGATGAAGCGGTTCTCGACAATGTCGATACGGCCGACACCGTGCTTGCGGGCGAGCTGGTTGAGGGCGAGGAAGATCTCGACAGCGTCGGTAACGACACGGCCGTCGGCGGGGAAGGTGACCTTGGTCGGGAGACCCTTGGTGAACTCAATGTTGACCTTCTCGGGGGTCTCGGGGGCCTTGCGGGGGTCGGTCGTGAGCTTCCACATGTCCTCGGGAGGAGTCTGGTCCGGGTCCTCGAGGATACCGGCCTCGTACGAGATGTGGAACAAGTTCTCGTCAGTCGACCAGGGCTTGGCCTGGGTCTGGGTGACGGGGATGCCCTTCTCGGCAGCGTACTCGAGGAGAGCAGAGCGGCCGGCGAAGCGCTCGTAGAAGGTGGGGTCACGCCACGGGGCAATGACCTTGATGTTGGGGTCGAGACCGTAGAAGGCGAGCTCGAAACGGACCTGGTCGTTGCCCTTGCCGGTGCATCCGTGCGAGACGAAGCTGGGTACTGTCAGTGACTGTCCTGGTGTAGCTTGTTCTGTTCCGTGGCGTCCGCGAACACGAGGCTGCGGGTAGGCAGCCCCAGAGCTCTGCAGAGCCCCGAGCTCAACCCGACTATTCGGACCTCCGAAAAGAACTCCAAAAGTCGAAAACAAAGCTCGGTAGCTGGTGACTCACTCGCAGCCCTCACGCTTGGCGACCTCCATCATGCCACGGGCAATGACGGGACGAGCAAGCGAGGTACCAAGGAGGTAGACACCCTCGTAGATAGCGTTGCACTGAACGGCGGGGTAGATGAGCTCCTCGACAAACTCGCGCTTGAGGTCGACAAGGAAGAAGTCAACAGCACCGCAGTCCTTGGCCTTCTTGCGAGCGGCCTCGAAGTCCTCCTCCTGGCCAACGTCGGCCATGAAGGCAGCAACCTCGTAGCCCTGCTCAATGAGCCAGAGGAGGATACACGAGGTGTCTGCGGTCAGTTCTAACTAGCTCGACGACAACTCACCAAGACCACCAGAGTAGGCGAGGAGGACCTTGCCCTTCTTCTCGTTCTGAGCCGGCATGCTGTTTTGTTTTGTTGTTGTTGTGGGGGAAGTTAGGGAAAGAAAGGATGGAGGAAAAAGCTCTCCGTGGATGATAAGGATTTCCGGGTCGCTGGGCTGGGCGGGGAGTCCTTGACAGTTGTTGAATGGCAGACTGTCCGATCCCCCCTCGTAACGTAGGGCCGACTCGAAAAGTTGGTGCCGCAGGCACGAGGGCGGCTCGGCAGAGCGCGGCAGCACGGCAGCGCAGGCAGTACGGCAGCGTAGGCAAAGCAGAGCCCGGTCAGCAGCGAGCTGAGCTCCGATAAGTGCCGCCCCGCGCCCCCCGCCTCGTCTCGCGCATTTTGCTCGACTGGGTATTCACCGTACTTTTTTTGCGAGCGACCAGCGGCCGACTTCGGCCGGGATCAAAATTTCGATAAGTTCTCAATTCTGCGGAACGCGTCGCGTGCCGATAGACCACGTGACCTAACGTCATACCCTGTGCCTGACCTGAACTTTCGAACACTCTCTCGCGCGCGCGCGCATAGATTCCAGTGTGCGAGTGCGAGAGGGGTTACATTCGACCACCTCCGATAAGACATTGCTCGACCTCTAGCAGCGCGCCATGACGAAAAAGAGAAGCGGAAAGGGCAAGCGCCTTTCCATGTTCTCGGCGCTGCCGCCAACGCTGAAGTATGCGCTGCGCACACAGCCTCGACTGGAGACCCCGACACCACAGGCGGCAACCAGTCAAGCTCAGCAAGCACCGAAAGATCGATATCTACCGACACAGCCGCCAAGTGAGGCTGGTGAACCCGAGGCAGCGAGCGAAGGGTCGAGCATGGACATGGACATGGACAGCGAGAGCGAGAGCGACGCAGTCGACAAGAACGGCGCCGCCAGCGGAAGCGACCAAGACGACAGTGACAAGGAGAATGTCCGACCAGCGTCTGTCGCCGCTCCTCCGCCGGTCGAGTCCCGCAGCCCGTCACCTGGGAGTGATCTCGGATCAGCAGTCGTGTCACGACGAGTCGAGACCGCTCCACTCGAGGCGAACGCCGATCATCCATGGGACTGCACAGGTCTGGTCCCGCGATACACCGATGCGTCCTCGTTACCGAAAGATCTACGAAAGTGTGAGCTCTCAGGCGCCGCTTGTTAGCTGACAACCAGACTGGTGGCAGCGGCACTCCCTCTTCCCCGCCTTCTCGCGCCTGCCGTTACTCCTCGACGAGACGGGTTGGTTCTCCGTCACGCCGGCCGAGATCGCAGCGCACATTGCGGACCGGTGCCGCTCGGACGTTGTCCTGGACGCATTCTGCGGACTGGGCGGGAACGCGATCGCCTTTGCGCGCACGTGCGAGCGCGTCATTGCGATGGACAATGACCCTACTCGACTGAGACTGGCTCGCCACAATGCGCTCTATCACGGCGTCGCGGATCGGATTGAGTTTGTCCTCGCTGACTTCGTGGAGTGGGCTAAGGCGCATGAACGATCTGGACATAAGGATCGGGAGCCTGTTGACGTCGTCTTCCTGAGCCCGCCTTGGGGTGAGTAGACCTGCCTTAATAGGCTTAGTGCCTTAGAAAAGCTGAAAGTCTGAGCGATGACAGCTGACAGACAGGAGGACCAAGCTACCTCGCCTCAGGCACTTATCCGCTCTCGGCCATCGAGCCCATTCCGGGAGACGAGCTGTTCGCGCTCTGCACGCCCATCTCGCCTAACATTGCCTACTTCCTGCCACGGAACGTGGATGTGAACGAGGTTGCGGCGCTTGCTCAGCAGCTGGACGAGCCACAGGACGACGCCCCCGATGGCGAGCGGAAGCGGGACAGAGAATGGGTGGAGATCGAGGAGGAATGGGTCGGCGACAAGCTCAAGGCTGTCACCGCATATTACGGCGCTCTCGTATCTGGCGCCTAACACTCTTGGGTTTCTTGGCAGAGACGTGCATATCTGTTGTACAATTGCCTGTATGTATTACACTCATAACATGGGACAACATTCGTTTCATTGTGGTGGGTTCGAGTTGATGTGAGAGGAGGCTGAGAAGGCGGTAATATGACAGCCCAATGTTGGGCGAGTACTTCTGAGATTCATTTGGGGGGGGGGGGGGGGGGGGCGGAGGGGTGTTAAAAAAAAAGAAGGGTTTAAGGGTCCAAAAAAAGGTCGCGAACACAACTGTCCCCATTAGATGGTAA